>JAWPHD010015697.1:0-53840 GCA_037043455.1 Cyrtodaria siliqua | reverse complement strand
AAACAACACAGAAATCTGTATAAAATAAAAAAAAAGTGTGGAGGGGAGTGGAGGTAGGGGTGGGTGGGGGGAGGAGGGAGCCCATGCCCCAATATGGGTGAAGTAATAAGATGCATAATGCTATAACAAATCCCAAACCAAAAATTATAGATATATACATGCTTACATGCAAACCTAAATCTGCCTTTATTGCACATTTTATGGGCCATCACAATTTGGGTTCCATGGGAGCCCAAAATTTGCAGAAGACAAAATTACTTATCCAAACCTTTACAACATACTATAAGGAAACCAATTCCAAAATTTAGTTCAGCTAGACAAGAAATGTAAGAGATATAGACCTGTAAACACAGCTTACACGCAAACCTTGATGTGGGACGCAGACGCCGACACCAACGCCGATGCCGACGCCGACCCGGGGTGATTACATAAGCTCTCTTATTCTTCGAATAGTCGAGCTAAAAATCAGTCAATATGTATTAAAAACCTTGGGAAAAATCATCAATATTTAAATACCAAAGGGCTTTAACTCCAATATAGTAGGTACGATCTCGATGCTTATCAATCTTGGCGAGATATTATGCCCATAAACACTGACCACAAGTTTCATCAAGATTGGATTATAAATGTTAGTTTTTGAACAGAAACCAAAAACATTTTCAATTTTCCAAAATAAATCCAATGACCATAACTCTGGCTTGTTAGGTGCAATCTGACTGGTGGTCAATTTGGCTGAGATAAGATATTTTGCCCATAAACATTTATGCAAGTTTCATCAAGATTGGTTTATAAATGTTAAACTATCGAGCAGAAACAGCAAAAATCTTCAATTTCAAACATCCAAGACCAATAACTCCGGCATTATTGGTGTGATCTGGCTGGTTATCAAGCCTGGCCTAGATATTATGGCCATAACCATTGTCCTAAAGTTTCATCAAGATAGGATAATAAATCAATATTGAAGTTATTGGTTGGAAACAAAAGTCGATTTTTGAAAACCCAAGGGCCATAACTCCGGTATAATATATGCGATCTGGCTGTTTATCAAACTTGACTTACATATTATGGCCATACACATTGTCTTAAAGTTTTATCAAGTCCGTATTATGAAAGTTTATTGAGCAGAAACCACAAAATTCTGAAATTTTCAAAATCCAACGGCCATAACTCCAATTTGGCTAGTTATCAAACTCTGCTGCAATATTATGCACATAAACAATGTCCTAAAGTTTCATTAAGATTGAACTAATTATAAATGTTTAAGGTATTGAGCGCACACCGCAAAAATCTTCAATTAAAATAATCCAAGGGCCATAACTCCATCATATTAGGTACGATCTGGCTGGTTATCAAACTCTGCTGTGATATTATGCACATAAACAATGTCCTAAAGTTTCATCAAGATTGAATTAATTGGATCAAGCGGTCCGACTTAAAATTGGCAAATACTGATATGGCCAATACAGAATGAATGAGCTTAAAATGCTCCTTATAAAATTCTTCTGCATGTACAGTAAATTAATATGTGCTATCCTAGGTTATGTAACAGTGTTAATTGTACAGTAAATTAATATGTGCTATCCTAGGTTATATACCAGTGTTAATTGTACAGTAAATTAATATGTGCTATCCTAGGTTATGTACCAGTGTTAATTGAACAGTAAATTAATATGTGCTATCCTAGGTTATGTACCAGTGTTAATTGTACAGTAAATTAATATGTGCTATCCTAGGTTATGTACCATTGTTAATTGAACAGTAAATTAATATGTGCTATCCTAGGTTATGTACAGTGTTAATTGAACAGTAAATTAATATGTGCTATCCTAGGTTATGTACCAGTGTTAATTGTACAGTAAATTAATATGTGCTATCCTAGGTTATGTACCAGTGTTAATTGAACAGTAAATTAATATGTGCTATCCTAGGTTATGTACAATTGTTAATTGAACAGTAAATTAATATGTGCTATCCTAGGTCATGTACCAGTGTTAACTGAACAGTAAATTAATATGTGCTATCCTAGGTTATGTACCAGTGTTAATTGTACAGCTAATTAATATGTGCTATCCTAGGTTATGTACCAGTGTTAATTGTACAGTAAATTAATATGTGCTATCCTAGGTTATGTACCAGTGTTAATTGTACAGTAAATTAATATGTGCTATCCTAGGTTATGTACCAGTGTTAATTAAGCATTTTAACCCGATATCATTCCAAATTTATATATACAATATTTTTATAATGCACTGTATTTTTTTTGGAATTTAAGATTGTTTTAAAAGAAAAAACTCTGATGTAAACCTTTCATATACAGAGGAAGATAATTCAGTTTCCCTTGCATTTATTTAAAGCCCATACTCATTTCACCTTTTGCAGCACATACGCCATAAAATCCTTCTCTTTCTCCTTCATGGCCGTTTGTGTTTGGTCTCTATTCGACCGATATTCAGAATCGTCAAAAACATCGTCAACATGCAGTAAGACATGGTGATAATAAATGCCACCACAAACAGTGGGCCTGCATATCTAAATGTATTGCTGAGTTCGACGATTCCCGCCGGATTCAACAGCATTTGGAAATTTGACATAAGACTGTGTCCTATATTGATATACGCAGTCAACGTGGAGCCAAAAAACAAATATGTGCCGTGTCCAAAAGCAAAGAAATCAGCAAAAAAATGCCATGAAGCCAGTAAGGCTGGTTCTGGTATGAGACAAGGTGCTCGATATCAGGTGTACACTTTTATTCATGAAGCTTAACATCTTCACTGTCTTCAGCACGACCGTGGCCACGAGAAACGCCATCACGTACAGCAATATACTGTCTGACACAGCCGCAGGATAAAAGCTTATGAACTGCTTTTTGTCGCTCTTACTGAAATCCGACATAACGTTCTGCACCAATATAGTTCTCTGTATGAAAAGTCCAATTAATGTCAATGATAAACATAACTGTACGATTTCCACATAATTCCAGAAATCCGCAAAGTACTCCCTTCTTCCCAATTTGCGATATTTCTGGATTTCGATGTACGCAAATGTGATATTGAACAAGACAAACAAAACCTCGCAAACAGCAATGTATGTTTCGTAACCACTGGAAAAGTGAAACAAACTGGCGGTTAATATCTGATAGCTAGGGAACACCGTCCCGACGGTGGGAACTCGAACAGTAAAACCACAATGCTGAACAGATCCACATTGGGGTTGTATACGGTAAACTCTACAAAAACAGCACTTGTTCTCTCATCTATCCACCCAGCGTTTATCAGACCCTCCATTATATCTGAAATAATGTTAAAATAAATATAAATTGTTTTCATTTAAAAGGCCTAAATACAGATCAATTGTGGCAAAGTATATATAAATGCAAACTGTTTTCCTATGATGTAAAATTTTGGGCACATCAAGGGATTTTATTTATTAAAGAACGTAACCCGCCAAATAACGGCAAAATTACACTACACATCTCCAGGTGTTCAGGTCAAATAATAAATATATGTGCCAATAAAAAAGTATAGGTTTATTCAGTGGTTCTTAAAATATGCGAGATTGAATATGTAAATAATGAATTATGAATTGGTAATTCCTAATTCGCCGCTGCAGTTTTGGGGTTTGGCCTGAATGGTTAAAGACGTTCATTTATGATTGAATTGAATGTTGTTTAACAGCTCATCGACACAGTATAGATTATTTAGAGCCACCCCAGAGAGAGGGGAAGGATACATAGGAATCCCGGAACTGTGCCCTACTCTTATTATCGAATAGATTCCTATGTTTTTTTAATGTGCTCGGAGGATAGACCTATACAAGGGACCGCCCGGTTTACGTCCCCATCCGACGGACGAGGCTAAGGGAAAGTGTCTTGCCCAAGAAAACACCAACGAAACTCAGTGGCACCACAGAGGATTGAACCCGGGGCCTCTGGTTACAAATCCGCCGCGCTACGGACTGCGCCACGCCAGCCCTCGTTCATTTATAATTGTGTCTATAAAGTTTAGTTCTCGAAATATGTAAGTTATATAATTATATCTCGTCGTCAGTAAGTTTATAAAAGGTGTAAATATTTGTAAAATTTGGCTGTTGTTGATGGGATAGCTAATTTAAAGTCTATATCCCGACATGCTCAACATGCACATTTTACATCAGATGTACACAATTTCTAAACCTACTGAGGACAAGGTATATATATAGGTATAGTAAAAACACACCCATTGATTGTTGCATTGAGTTGTGTGTGAATTAAAACTTTAATGCCATGTTGTCATTCATATCTGGGCCCAAATTAAAAATGAATAACTTACATTCTCATCACAAATGACACATATGCTGCCAAAAAAATCAACAGAAAAATGGGGGTCATGTATCTTCTAAGAAAGAACTCGTCTCATGAATGAATGGTCCCTTTAAAATCATAAACACTGAGATGCCATAATATTGTATTCATACACTTATTTCCATATAAGCAAAATAAATTAAAAACTCACAATTTTAACATGGCAATGCTTGAAAAATGTAACAAATAGATCAACAATGTGATATAAACCAAAAATAGCACTTTAAATTAGTGAAAATGCATTTTTTTACAAAAAGAAATGAGAATTATTTATTGACGCCATTATGCGACTACCCCAGGCCGACACTTCCTGTATTGCAATGGGTGTGCTACACCTATAAGAATACGTAACTATGAGTGAATTTTCAAAGCAGCTTTTCTGACAAAGCCTAGACTATAACGCATTTAAGAAAGAAAAGTTGTAGCAAATCGACTAAGAATCGATCAAGATGTACGCGTTTCAAAAGAGAACAGAGCGGTCGACAGAGACAAAAACCAGCGTACTTTTTTTCAGTTTTAACCTGCCTTAACTGTTTTATAAAATGACATTGGGCATATACTTGATATAATGGATTAAATGCTTCATATTGTCAATAAACATGAAGAAATCAAGAGGTTTAGCTACCAAAACTGCTCTTTGAATGCAAAATGTGCTGATTTTCATGCCAGCATCCAATTTTCAAGGCAATTTTTCACTTTTGGTGGCATCATACCTTAATTTGGTAACACTATATGAATATACAGGCATAAAAAATACTCCTAAATGCAAGTCTGGGACTAGCTTTGTGATTAAAAGCCAAGTTTTAATGACTGGGCAGCATACTCTGCCTTCAGTTCTCCCTGACATTATCTCAGTAAACCCAATTTTAGGGGGTAAAGGGAAGGATTTTGTGGTGCCATACCTATAAAAGCAGGATTTTAAAAATAATAGTGCTAAATTATGATGACAAATACACATATCTACATGATGATACCAAACAATCCTAGTTTTAGTGGAAAATGTTTCTCCAGGCCATCATTTAAAGACTTAAAAGTTCTGAAATTCCAAATTACGGCTTTCCGCGGCGGAAAATAGCAAAAAAAAAATCAAAACCGGTTTTAAAAGAGTGTAAAGTGTTATTTTGAAGATAATCATTCCAAAAGGAAAAATGCCAGTTAAGTAAAAATCTGAGAGAAAATGACAATTCACAGATCCCGCCTTATAGGTGTAACACACCCACTGATTGTTGCATTCAGTTGTGTGTGAATTAAAATTTAAATGCCATGTTGTCATTCATATCTTCGCCCAAATTAAAAATGAATAACTTACATTCTCATCACAAATGACACATGGTGCCAAAAAATCCACAGAAAAATGGGGGTCATGTATCTTCTAGGAAAGAACTTGTCTCATGAACGAATGGTCCCTTTAAAAACATAAACACTGAGATGCCATAATATTGTATTCATACACTCATTTCCATATAAGCAAAATAAATTTAAAACTTACAAAAAGAAATGAGAATTATTTATTGACGCCATTATGCGACTACCCCAAGCCGACACTTCCTGTATTGCAATGGGAGTGTAGTGCTACACCTCCAATTGGAAGGAAATAAAGCATTATCATGCTCTCCAACTGGAAGGAAATAAAGTATTATCATGCTCTCCAATTGGAAATAAAGTATCAATCAAACCTTTATCTTCTGGCATTTCAATGACATATCCTCCTCCGGAATATGTAGCATGGGTACCGGTATACGGTATTATCTTCAGATCCCAAGCTGTCTGGTACATCCATGGACTACGGGCTGCTGGTACTGGTTGTGAGCTGGCTAGTGAACGTGACCAGGACTCCTTATAGTTCTGTGTATCCTCATCACCGATCCAATACGAGTTTTTAAGTTCACAATCTCCTTTCAATATTCTGTCTACTACCGATGGACATGTTCCTAAGTAGGAGGCATATAACTGTCAGTTAATTCAGTGTTTGTTTCCCACATTACCCCTATCAGGGCATTCTGGAGCAGTAGATCATATATTTGTGCACGTGATTTGCCAAGCTCGTAACAAGGGAACATGTAAGAGGCGGACACAAGTATTCCAGTCATTGGGTTACTGTCCAGCAAACAATTTTGAAATTATAAAGAAAATGCCAATATTTGAGGTCAAAACTTTCTGGCAGAAAACGGTGAGACCAACCCCATGTGCTTTTCTTCACTATAAGAGTAAATTTTAAACACAAGTATTTGCTACAGGACATTAGGTATCAAGACATTCGATTGTTTATATAGCTGGACATGTACAGAACTTGTCGCCACCATATAATTTTGACCTATATGTGCTGATTTGTTTTTCAAAACAGGCATATAAAAAGGCTTTTGACATATATACACGGGTACTAAACATTGACTAGCTCTTTTTGGAGATATATGGTAACGAGAGTCAATGACTTTTCCGAGGTAGAGAGAAGGACAAAAAAACACACTAGAGGGTGAGTTCAACTCGTTATTTTTCATTATATCATAAATCCAACTATTTGACTCATTTATTTAAAAAATCAGGGAATGCTATTCCAATTATATGTGTTCACACCCTGTTCATGTTGCAAAAATATTGCCAATCATTGTTTAATTTTACGCCTAAATATTTTATAAGAGTGGGAGGTCTGTGTTTTCTTCGACAGATCACATTTTTCGGTTCATATTTGTATTTATTCATGAAAGTCAGTTGTGTGTATACGTGGAGATGAAAAGCCCATCATGTAGTCATTACACAATATTAGAATTTAACATCCGAAAGAAAACAATGTTCAGCGGATTTATCGTCAATTTTGGGTAAGAGCTAGAGTCAATAATCGGGAGCTAGGATCTGACACAGAGCTAGTGTCAATGCTATGTGCATTCGACTCCCAAAACCATATCAATTGCTACAGTACCATGTACGATCTTATCCGACTAACCTCCGAGACACTGGCACTAGAGCTGCAAATATTATTGACATCAACCACGTTTCGAAGTCAGTATCTTTGTCAAATTAACGATTTGTTTTTGTCAAATTAACGATTTGTTTCAAATCCTTTTCACCGTTTGTTAGGTCTAATTTCCATTTATCACAATACATGTATATTCTCAGTTTGTACAAAAAAAAGAACACTGTGGGGAGAAATTTATGTAGAATCACTGATAGCTACCATTAAAACATTTCTAATAGGAATTAAATATTGGTGATGGTGATAAGTATGTATTATTATGTATGCGGATGATGGTGAGCTTCTGGCCGAAAATGAAACAGATTTACAGCTATTGTTAAATACACTAGATGATTGGTGTGAAACCAGTTTTATATCTATTAATATAAATAAAACCAATGTTATACATTTTAGACAAAGATCGAAACCACAGACACATTTTGAATTTTAGTGTAGCAGTTCCGATATATTCATAAAACAAGAGGCCCAAGAGGGCCTGTGGACGCTCTACTGGCTAAAACAGCTCTTATAGATTTAGATAGATATAGCTACATA
Source organism: Cyrtodaria siliqua (assembly GCA_037043455.1). Classification (NCBI taxonomy): domain Eukaryota; kingdom Metazoa; phylum Mollusca; class Bivalvia; order Adapedonta; family Hiatellidae; genus Cyrtodaria; species Cyrtodaria siliqua. The sequence goes on along the minus strand of JAWPHD010015697.1, from coordinate 45,996 downwards.
TAGCCTTCTTCTCCTATAGATTTAACAAAGGAAAATACAATATAGCATTTTTCAACAAATAGAGGGCCATAACTCTGTTATTACTAATAAGATCTAGCTGTTTTTCGAAATTGTCCAAGATTTCATTGATATACCGTGCTTTGCACAACTAGACATCATACTGAGGCTTCCTGCCAAATTTCGCAGAAATCCAACAAGCCGTTTAAGAGGAGTAGCGCGACAAGAAATTTAAAATAAAAAAGTCAAAGGGCCATAACTCCGTCAAAAATCAGCAAACTGGAACAAAAGCGTGATATGCACAACTAGACATCATACCGATGCTTCCTGCCAAGTTTCGTCGAAATTCAACAAGGCATTTAGGATGAGTGTCGCAAGAAAAGTTCAAATCAATAAAAAAAAAAAAAAAAAAAAAATTAATTTTTTAAAAAAAACAACAAAAAAAATTAAAACAAAATTAAATCAAAATTAAAACAATTAAAAAAAACACAAAAAAACAAACAAAAAAAATTGAAATTGAAAATAAATAAATAAAATAAATCAAACTAAAAAAAAGCAAACAAAAAAAAAAAAGAAAAGTTTTTCCCTATACAAGCCTATGTAAAACTGTGACCCCCGGGGTGGGGCCAAATGTGACCCCTGGGTCACCATTTGAAAAAACTTGGTAGAGGACCACAAGCTTATAGCAAATGCAAAATATTAAACCTCTGGCTCTTGCAGTTTCAGAGAAGAAGATTTTTTTTCCCCTATACATGTCTATGTAAAACATTGGACCCTTGGGGCGGGGCCAAATGTGACACCAGGGTCACCATTTGAACAAACTTTGTAAAGGACCATAAGCTTATAATAAATGTAAAATATCAAAACTCTGGCTGCTGCAGTTTCCGAGAAGAAGATTTTTTAAAAAAAAATCCTATATAAGTCTATGTAAAACTGTGACCCCCGGGGCGGGGACCAATTTGACCTCAGGGTCACCATTTGAACAAACTTAGTAGAGGACCATAAGCTGATGCTACATGTAACACATGAGAGCTCTGTGCCTTGTGGTTTCAGAGAAGATTTTTTAAAGTTTTTTCCTATACACTTCTCAAAACTGCTAACTACACCGCTCACGTTTTGGGTTATATATATCGATGGGTTGAATGTTTTTCAATAAAATAAAAAGGAAATACCAATTCAATCATTTTTACATCATTTCATTTTATTTTTTTCATGGGCAATGCTAGAACTAAACCACAATAAGCAATTACAAACGACCCATGTAAACACTAAAGTCACACTTTTATGAACAAGAAATGAAAAGTGTGACTTTAGTGTTTACATGGGTCGTTTGTAATTGCTTATTGTGGTTTAGTTCTAGCATTGCCCATGAAAAAAATAAAATGAAATGATGTAAAAATGATTGAATTGGTATTTCCTTTTTATTTTATTGAAAAACATTCAACCCATCGATATATATAACCCAAAACGTAGCGGTGTAGTTAGCAGTTTTGAGAAGTGTATGTTTATATGAAAAACATGCAAAACCTCAATATACAAACTTTGGACCCTCGGGGCACGGTCATTTTTGACCACGGGGACTTCAATTGAACAATCTTGATAGTCTAGGCGTTGGCGATCATTTTAAAAGAAAAACTGTTGAAATCTGTCCAGCGGTTCTGGAGAAGAAGATATTTTAAGGTTTCGACCATATATGGTAATGGCAGCCTTCTTGGATGTAGCGCTGACCTAATTTTAACAAATCTAAAAAGCATTCATAAGGATCATCCGTGTGAAGTTTGGTCAAAATTAGCCAAGCGGTTTCTGAGGAGAAGCCGTTTGAAGAAAAGTTAACGGAAGACGGACAGACGGACGGACGAAGGAAGACGGACAACACACCGTCCCATAAGCTCTGCTGGCCCTTGGCCAGTAGAGCTAAAAATAAGTATTTATATTATATATAGGTGTTGTTTTAGAAGAATATCTCAATCATAAATTAACAGCTTTATTTGTTTTACAGCCAGTCAGTCGCATGTTAGGACTGTTAATTTCAAAGTATAAAACATTTGCTGGCATGCCTTATAAAGTTAAGCGTTTTTTACTAACGGCAGTTTAGACAATTACAATATGTGGACTTGCCAAGAAGCTTGTGAAGCACTCATCTTCCTATTAGATAATATTTTCGTCAGGTATGGAACGACCGTTTATAGACAAATTGTTGGTATCATGGGTATGAACTGTGCACCACTTGTCGCAGATTTGTTTTATAATGCTATGCAAGAGATTTCATGTTGATTCTTCCACCAGATACCCAGGAAGATGTTATTGGGGCCTTTTAAATGACACCTCTCGGTATCTGGATGACATATTAAACATTTCTTTTCTATTATGGTTAATAATATATACCCTAAAGAACTTCAACTTAACAAAGCTAATATTTCTGATACTAACGCTTCTTTTCTTAATTTACATCTCTCCATTGAAAATGGTGAAATAATTAGCAAAATAAATGACAATAGAGATGATTTTAATTTTGATATTGTTAAGTATCCCCATTTAGATGGGGGTGTTCCCCGAGCAACTTCTTATGAGGTCTATATGTTTCAACTTATTCGTTTTTCTAGAGATTGTACTCGAGTTGAGGACTTTTTCAATATTCGTAATCTTTGTATAACTAAACAGCTACTCAATCACGGTTACCGCTACCATAAACTTCGTAAAACCTTTGCAAAATTGTGTTATCGTAAACCTGATCTTCTTTCCAAATATAAAAGTAATTTAAGAACTCTTCTGTGACAAGGACTATCACAACCTGACTTCTATGGTGACGTGATTTACTAACTTTGTAAGGTCTTTGGTCATGATCACTTTCACACTATCTTTGTTAAAAGATTTATCAAAAGAAGTTATGACCCTATCATTTTGGAACGCACTGCATGCTTGGTGGTGGACCCATTTACAGTTCGCCACTATGCTTTCCTTTTTGAGTGTGCGATGACCGGACAGGCTGTGGACCCTATGATGATGACGTCTACCTAAAGCCCAAAAACATGGTGACGTTTGATGTTTGTCTGCAGTCTTGTCTTGTCGTGCCCTCAATGGTTTATTCTCTTGTTACTCTGGCTTCTGCCAAGTCACTGAGTACCTTCTTAGTGGCTTTCTAGGCTTTTTTTTTTGTATTTATATATACACGAGCATCTTTGTGTTTGACTTATATATGCATATTAATGCTGCCTTGTTGGTTAGAGAATAGTTTATGGCGGGGATTTGTGTGAGGTTTGGTGCACCCTTGAACCTGGTTTAAACCCCCCCCCCCCTTTTTTTGCCACTGACCGTTCCAAGGCGGTAGCCCTATTGTCAACCCTTTTGTGTTTGTGATGACTTATTTGGCCTTTAATTCATCTTTAAATATGTTCGTGTTTGTGGTTGACTGTCGTCCTTGAATGCTGCTTTTCCTTTTCAATTTTTATATCTATATTTATACTAAACTATTTGATTCGCTGGTTTGGTCAGCTGTAGATATGGTGCAACGATATGGGGTACTCAAAACTTACTCTTGTATTGAAGCCGTTCAAAATAGGGCAATGTGGGGCTGCTTTGGGTACCACAATAAACACACCATCATCTGCAATGGCAGTGTACTTGGCATGACAACCGGTTTGTGTTAGACAAATAAAAGCAGTATCAAATTAATGAGTACGTCAATATAAGTTTCAATAAACAAATAGTCTTGTATTGTTTTAATACCAAAGGTGAGAATGAAAACAAGAGGCCCAAGAGGGCCTGTGGACGCTCTACTGGCTAATATGGCTCTTATAACATCAATGAAGCGAGTGACTATCGCCTTAAAGAGGCAAAATATAGCATTTTAAACTAAATCAAGAGCCATAACTCCACCTTTACTGGTCCGATCTGGCTTGTTTTCGAAGTTGACAAGTAGAGATAAAAAAAAAAAAAAAAAAGAATTAAAAAAAAAAAAAGAATAATAAATTAAAAATTAAAAAAAATATAAAAATAATAAAAGTAAAAAAAAGTAAAAAAATCTGTAAAGTTTGGTAAAGTTCAGATGAAAAATGAAGGCCCTATTGCTAGGCTGTAAGCTAGTAGGAGAAACCCTCCCCCCACCACCAACAGAGAGAGTTTTGTAGGTATGTTTTTCTGAAAGAACATACAGTAAGTTTCAAAATGAGACATGTGTGCCATCTGAGCGTTGGGGCTTTAGTGAGTTTTGGGGGAAAACACTTCATTTTTAGATGAAAATCGCCGAAATCTGGAATTAATTTTTAGAATAAGAGTGGAATATTTTAGAACCAATTTGAATTGATTGAATCTTTCTTGGAACGCACCTCTACGTGTCCCATCATATAATTTATGGATCCGATACTTAAATATTGAGATTTTGGGTAAAAATTTTAAAAAATTGAATAAAATCGCTGACTTCTGTAAACATTGGGGATATTTAACCAAAAATTAGAAATATATCTAATACAATAGAAAAAAGAAATATTGTAACCTTTTTGGGCAGGGTAAGGTCCAGTGATTAAACAGAAAAAAGTTCCAAACCGCATGATGTTTGGAAATGCGTTAATTTTGGGGCGAAAAATGTGTATTTTTGTAAAAAAATCGCCGGAATCTGGAATTAGTTTTTAAAATTAGTTTGAACATAAACTTATCAAATTGAAGCAATAGAATGTTGCACAAAATACATATTCATCGGCGTTTTAGGGCAAAATGTTGGAAAAATGACACAAATCACTGATTTCTGTAATCCATTGGGGCCCAATTTGGGGGTATTGGGTTAAAATATAGAAACAAATTTAATACAATTGAATAAGGACACATTGTTATATTTTTGGATAGACAAAGGTGCAATAATTAAGTAGAAGAAGTCCCGAACCGTATGATGCTTGAAAACGCCTTAATTTTTAGGCAAAAAATGTGTATTTTTGTCAAAAAATAGTTTTAAAATAAACTTATCAAATTGAAGTAATATAATGTTGCACAGCATACATATTCAAGTGTTTCCTTGCATCATATATAACATATCTGCTGAAATATGTTGGACAAAAGGACTAAAATCACTTATTTCTGCAATCCATTGGAAGTATTGGGTTAAAATCTAGAAAAATATATAATACCGGTACAATAGAAAAATAGACTGTAAGCTATTAGGAGTAACCCTCACCCCTGGGGGAATTTTTTATACCCTATTTTTCTGAAAGCCCATATGTGTAGAGCATTCTTCTGGAACATGTATGTGTACCAAATGGCGACTTGGACTTCACCATGTTATCGGCATTTCGAACATGGTACATAGAGCTATATACAGTATACGTTATAAATAGAGAAATAGTGCTGAGCGACCCTCTGCGTACGGCCACTGGGCCGACCCACAGATTTTGCGACACAAGGGGACCGGTAACCAGCCGTCGGCAAAAGTGCCCAGTACATGTGGCACTTAGTCGCTAGTCCATAGTAGGGGAAAGGCTACCCGAGCTCGAGTCTTGAACATGGCACATAGAGCTATATACAGTTATATAGAAGGATATAGCGTTGAACGAACTTCGGCCGATGGCCACTGGGCCGACTTGCAGATTGGGTGACACAACAGGACTAGTGAGCAGCCGTCGGCAAAGATCCCGGCAACGCGTGGCATTCAATCGCTAGGCTGCATCAGGGGGGAGGCTACCCGAGTTTGGGTCTCGAACCTCGTAACTCACATAGAGCTTTATACAGTATAGTTATATATGTATAGAGGGAAAAGCTTTGAGCGACCCTCGGCCGATGGCCGCTGGACAGATCTACATATTTTGTGACACAACGAGACCTGTGGCCAGCCGTTGGCAAGGGTCCCCACTATGCGTGGTTCTCGGTCACTAGGCCTTATCAGGGTGACGGCTACCCGATATCTAGTCTCGAACATGGCACATAGAGCTATATACAGTTATATAGATGGAAATAGCAGACTAGTAAACACTTTGATCTTTCCTTAGGGCAAGGCTACCTGAGTTCGTGTCTCGAACATGCAACCTAGAGCTATATAGTAAATATCTTTGAGCGACCTGCAGCTGACGGCCGCTGGCCCAACCCACAGGTTTTTTGACAAAACGGGAACGGTGGCCAGACTCGGCAAAGGTCCCCGCTACGCGGGGCACTCGGTCTTTAGACCATATCAGGGGGATGGCTACCTGAGTTCGGGCCTTGAACATGGCACCTAGAGCTATATACAGTATAGTTATAGAGAAATAGTGTTAAGCGACCCTCGGCCGACAGCTGCTGGGCCGACCTACAGATCTTGTGACACAACGGGACAATCTTGGACGCCATGTTTGATTTCTTTTTATCGTGTAACACCTACATTTTGGCTAGTATACATATGCATATTATACACAGTCTCATTAATATTTTGATATTATATAGAAACCCTTACTTACAGACGAACACCAGTTTTTACAGCAACCTATTTGCACTGAAAATTAGTTTTTTTGGTAATGAATGTGGTGTAACGTAAATTACAGAATAGTTTCATTAAGTTTGAAGCGCTTCTCAACTTATATTAATAAAAGTACATGTATTATGTTTTTTACATGGTTTTGATTTAATTTATATTCAACATTTTTAATTTACATTGACATTTAAATTGTAATGTAAGGTAACATAGTTTACATGCACGTTACTCACTAAAGCCCAACGCTCAGAATTCATTGCACACCTATCTCATTTTGAAACTTATTGTATGTTCTTTCAGAAAATCATACCCTACAAAATCCCCCATGGGGGAGTGGGGTCTACAGCCAGCTCAAGAACTATTACATGATGTGTTGTATTTGTTCGGGAGGTTTTGTCATGTCATTTTTTTAACAAATTCCCATAAGGTATCAGCTAGAGCAGGCTTGCTTGCTTATAAAAGCAAATAAAACGTCAGCGTGCCATGAACTCCTTGGAAACATATGATGGGTCAATGGCAATATCGCCAGGTTAGAGTAGGAATGTTCCATAGAAGAAAGACAGTTTTTTGGTGTATTATTGCACATTGGACTGCAGAAATGTTATAATATTTTTTTCCCATTCTTTCTATGGACTCTTTATTTTTTCCAAATACCTCAATGCATTACAGAAATCAGCGATTTTAGTCGTTTTTTTCAACATTTTGCCCTAAAATATAAATACTTGAGCCTATATGTTATATCTGATACAATAAATGACTTGGATATGTAATAGTGTGCAACATTGTATTGCTTTAAATTGATAAGTTTATGTTCAAACTATTTTCAAAAGATAATTCCAGATTCCGTCGATTTTTGACGGAAATAAACATTTTTCGCCTGAAAATTAAGGCAATATTTTAAGCATCATATGCTTCAGGACGTTTTTCTGCTTAATTAATGGACCTTTGTCTATCCAAAATGTTACAATATGTCTTTCTTCTATTGTATTAAATATTTTTTTCTAAATTGTAACCCAATACCCCCAATGGATTACAGAAATCAGTGATTTTTGTCATTTATTTCCAACATTTTGCCCTAAAATGCCAATACTTGAGCACATGTTATATATGATTTCAGGAAAACTTGAATATGTATGCTGTGCAACAGTCTATTGCTTCAATTTGATGTTTCTGTTCAAACTAATTTTATAAACGAATTCAAGATTCCGGCGATTTAAGGCATTTCCAAACATCATGCGGTTTGGAACTTTTTTCTGTTTAATCACTTGACCTTGAACTGCCCATAAAAAGGTTACAATATTTATTTTTTCTATTGTATTAGACATATTTCTAATTTTTAGTTAAATACCCCAATGTATTACAGAAATCAGCTATTTTATTCAATTTTTTAATATTTTTACCCAAATTTGGGGTGTCTACAGCCAGCTATACCTTAATAAGGCAAAATGTAACATATTTAACAAAATCGAGGGCCATAACTCCGCTGTAACTGGTCCAATTTGGCTTGTTTTCGAACTTCCCCGAGCTTTTATTGACATTAACAATCTGGTAAAATTGTGTAAAGATCGGATGAAAAATGAAGGCCCTATCATCTTAACGAGGCAAAATATAGCATGTTTAACTCAATCAAGGGCCATAACTCCGCTGTTACTGGTCCGATCTGGCTAGTTTTCGAACTTGTCCGAGCTTTCATTGACACTAACAATCTGTTAAAGTTTGGTAAAGATCAGATGAAAAATGAAGGCCCTATCGCCTGAATGAGGCAAAATATAGCATTTTTAACTAAACAAGGGCCATAATTCCGCTGTTACTTTTCGATCTGGTGGATTTTCAAACTTTACCGAGCTTTTATTGACACTAACAATCTGGAAAAGTTTGGTAAAGTTCGGATGAAAAATTAAGACCCTATCGTCTTAACGATTCAAAATATAGCATATTTAACTAAATCAAGGGTCATAACTCCGCTGTTACTGGTCCAATTTGGCTGGTTTTTAAACTTCTCTGAGCTTTTATTAACATTAACAATCTGGTAAAGTTTGGTAAAGATCAGATGAAAAATGAAGGCCCTATTGTCTTAACGAGGAAAAATATAGCATTTTTGACTAAATCAAGGGCCACAAATCCGTTTTACCTTGTCCGATCTGGCTGGTCTTCAGACTTATCCGTGCTTTCATTTATAGTTACAATCTGGTAAAGTCTGGTAAAGATGAGGTGAAAGATGAAGGCCCTATCGTCTTAACGAGGCAAAATAAAGCATTTTTAACTCAATCAAGGGCCATAACTCCGCCGATACTGGTCCGATCTGGCTGGTTTTCGAACTCGTCCAAGCTTTCATTGATAGTAACAATCTGGTAAAGTTTGTAAAGATCGAGTGAAAGATGAAAGCTCTATCATCTTAACGAGGCAAAATTTAGCATTTTTAACTAAATCAAGGGCCATAACTCCGCCGATACTGGTCCAATATGGATGGTTTTCGAATTTCTGCGAGCTTTCATTGATATTAACTACCTGTTAAAGTTTGGTAAAGATTGGATAACAATTGAAGGCCAAATCGTCTTAACGAGAAAAAGTTAACAGACGGACGATGGACAACTCGTCATCCCATAAGCTCTGACCAGTAGAGCTAACAAGAGGCCCAAGAGGGCCTGTGGACGCTCTACTGGCTGAAGATAAAGTCTATGTATAAAGAGCCATAAGTCTTTCAAAAATCATTCAACCAGAACATGGCAATGACAGGTGCAACTAGGCTGAGTACTGATCATTCTCGCCAAGATTCGCTGAAATCTGGCAAAGAGTTCAGAAGAGACTAATCTGGACAAAGTTTGTGTATTAAAACTCTGCCAAAAATCATTCAACCGAAATATGGCGATGATATGCACAACTAGGCTTGATACTGATCATCCTTGTCAAGTTCCGTCTATATCCAGCCAGGGGTTCAGGAGAACTAGCCCGGAAAAAAATTGTTGTATCAAAAAAATCCTTTAAAGGGCCATAACTCTGCCAAATATCTGTAAACCGGAATGTGACAATGACATGCACAGCTAGGCTTGGTGCTGATCATCCCTGCAAAGTTTCATTGAAATCTGGCGAGGGGTTCAGGACAAGTAGATCAGACAAAGTTTGTGTATTAAAACCTTTAAAGGGCCATAATTCTGCCAAAAAAAATCATTTAACCGGAATACGCCAATGATTTGCACAACTAGACATGGAATTGCTCATCCCTAAAAAGCTTCGTTTAAATCCGGCCAGGTTCAGGAGAACTAGTCAGAACAAAGTTTGTGTATTAAAACCTTTAAAGGGCCCTAACTCCGCCAAAAATCATTCAACTGGAACACGGTGATGATGTGCACAACTAGATATAGAATCGATCATCCCTAAAAAGTTTTGTTTAATCCGGCCAGGGGTTCAGGAGAACTAGTCAGAACAAAGTTTGTGTATTAAAACCTTTAAAGGGCTATAACTCTGCCAAAATCATTCAACTGGAACATGGCGACTATGTACAACTAGGCTTGGTACTGATCATCCCTGCAAAGTTTCAATGAAATCTGGCCAAATGAAGGCCCTTTCATCTTAATGAGGCCAAGATGTAGCATATTTCACAAAATCAAGGGCCATGACTCCGATGTAAATGGTCCAATCTGGATGGTTTTCGAACTCTTCCAAGCTTTCATTGATATTAACAATCTGGTAAAGTTTCTTAAAGATCGGATGAAAGATGAAGGCCCTATCGTCTTAACGAGGCAAAATATAGGATTTTTAACTAAATCAAGGGCCATAACTCCATTGTTACTGGTCCGATCTAGTTGGTTTCCGAACTTGACCAAGCTTTCATTGATATGAACAATCTCGTAAAGTTTCATAAAGATCGCATGAAAATTTAAAGCCCTATCATCTGAACGAGGCAAAATATAGCATTTTAACTAAATCAAGGGCCATAACTCATCTGTTACTGGTCCGATCTGGCTGGTTTCAAAATTGCCTGAGCTGTCATTGATATAAACAATCAGGTAAAGTTTTGTAAAGATCAGATGAAAGATGAAGGCCCTATCGAATTAACGAGGCAAAATATAGCATTTTTAACTAAATCAAGGGCCACAACTCCGCTGTTACTGGTCCGATCTGGCTGGTCTTTAAAATTGTCCGAGCTTTCATTGATATAAACAATCTGGTAAAGTTTGGTAAAGATCGAATGAAAGATAAAGACCCTATCGTCTTAACGATTCAAAATATAGCATTTTTAACTAAATCAAGGGCCATAACTCCGCTGTTAATGGTCCGATCTAGCTCAGGTCATCGAAGTTGTCCGAGCTTTCATTTATATAAACAATCTGGTAAAGATTGGATGAAAGATGAAGGCCCTATTGTCTTAATGACGCAAAATATAGCATTTTTAACTAAATCAAGGGCAATTACTCCCCTGTTAATGGCTCGATCTAGCTGGTTTTAGAACTTGTCCGAGCTTTCATTGATATTAACAATCTGTGCTAGTTTGGTAAAGATCAAATAATAAATTAAGGTGCTAAAGTGTTCACAAGGCTTAATATGGCATTTTTCAGCAAAACAAGGGCCCATAACTCCGGTGAAATTACTTCGATCTTGCCGGTTTTCAAACTTGTCCGAGGTTTCATTGATATAAAGACACTGGCAAAGTTAAGTAAAGGTCCGATTAATATTGAAGGCCCTAGAGTGTTCACAAGGCAAAACATAGCATTTTTTCAGAAAAAACAAGGGCCATAACTCTGGTGTTACAGACCCAATTTAGCTGATTTTCGAACTTGTCAAAGCTATCAATTGGTATTAACAATCTATGCAAGTTTGGTAACGATCAAATAATAAATGAAGGTGTTAGAGCGTTCACAAGGCAGAAAATAGCAATTTTCAGGAAAAACAAGGGCCATAACTCCGGTGTTACTGATCCGATTTGGCTGGTTTTCGAACTTTTCCGAGCTTTCATTGATATTACCATCTGTGCAAGTTTGGTAAAGATCAAATAATAAATGAAGGTGCTAGAGTGTTCACAAGGCTTAATATGGCATTTTTCAGCAAAACAAGGGCCATAACTCTGGTGAAATTTATCCGATCCGGCTGGTTTCGAACTTGTCCAAGCTTTCATTGATATAAAGACACTGGAAAAGTTTCGTAAATATTCGATTAATATTGAAGGCCCTAGAGTGTTCACAAAGTTAACGCCGGACAGACGGACAGACGACGGACAACTCGCCATCCCATAAGCTCTGCTGGCCTTTGTAGTTTTTTAAAATTGAGTATAATAACGTCCCCAAGTGTAATTAACCCTATTGTTAAATGTAAATTGTTAGATGATGTTAAAAGGGATCTTTAAATCAGTTTATAATAAATTAGAATATAAATATTGACTCAGGAACGTGGTCATAGAAATATTTGGTGGCAATAAGTTACGTCCTTATAATTTATTTTAAACTAGATTTGAACTAATACTACCAATAAATCTCACAGGTCAGCTTATTCTAGATTCGATTGTGGCATGGCACAATTTAGACTAGCGACTAGAGATATGAAGACTTCATATAAGTGAAAGAGTTTGTCCATTTTATAATGTTCCTGTGGAAGATGAGTTAGTGTTTGTCCATTTTGTAATATTCATGTGGAAGGTGAGTTATATGTTATAACTTGTCCTTTATATAATGATATTAGAGCTAATTTATATTTTAATAACTCTACAAAATGAACAAAAATTAGTACATTTATTCACAACTGTAGACTTAATTCGAATATATCCGATTGTTTTCTGATTACGTATGTTTTTACCATTAAAATATCATCCAATTGAATCACTACTTTGAGTACAAGTGGAAGTGATAATATATATTTTTACATTTTTTTGAAATAACATTTGCATCTCAAGTGCCAGTGTCTCGGAGGTTAGTCGGATAAGACCGTACACGGTACTGTGGCAACTGATAATGTCTTTGGAGATCAAATGCACCTAACATTGACGCTAGCTCTGTGTCATTGACCCTAGCTCCCGACCATTGACTCTAGCTCTTACCCAAAATATATACACTGTTTTTGATAATAAAATTATAATACTGTTCGACCCAGAGCCCATGGACTTTTAATGCAGTGGGAGACGCCAAAAGGTCTGTGGGTGTTTTCTTACTTGAAATTTTATGCTGAATTCAAAAACCCATTTCTTAAGTGCACCAGCATGCCCCAAAAATAAAAAATAAATCAGTTCAAAGCAACTATAGACGTAAGAAAATCAGTATCGTAAAAATGGGGGGTGGGGGGGGGGGGGTAGGGTTGAGTTTATGTTTATACTATATTTTCTTATAGCGTTAATAGTGTTCAAAATGGTATCAATGCATAGGTAATGAGGCAAAGATATTTAAAAAATAGTTTGGCAATATTCAAAATAAATATCAAAACGGTTTACAAGGTCGGAAGTTCAATTAAGTGCAAAAACTATAAGAAAATCACATTTTCCTTCCCATATTTATATATTTTTTTTTTTATTCCAGTGTATATATATTCTAATATGACACGGGGTCAAAATATGAGTGAACTCATTAAATGGGAATACATTGAATATTGTAATTGTACCTCTGACAACTTGTTATTTATAGCAGATAACATTAAATGGTGTTGTATATAAAAAAGTATGGACTATCAATTGTTAGTTGTCAAATTTAATATTTTTTATATTAGAGATTAGGGTCATTGGGTTCATTGAGGTCAACAAGTTCAATTAAGTACAATATGACAAAATATACGCATATTTATGGTATATAATGGTATAAAATTCAAAGATGTCCTCAAAATAAAGATGACTAGCTGATATAAATCACATTCAGAAGTAAAGCAGACCTTTGATTGTACATCTACAAATACTGAAAACAAAATTTGACTACTAAATACAAATGTGTTACAACTTTTGATAACACATTCTATCCATCCAGGGTTAAGCGCAAGAGGATCGACTCTATCAGCATGCTTCCACACCGAAGCCACTTAGTTTGTCCGCAGTACCTTTTGATGTAGGACTGATCTTAAACGTGGCAGGAGACTTGGATCAGCCACTTTTAGTTTTGCCAAGGGGAGACTTTGGTCTATACGGGCGTAATTTTGTCATAAATATAGCATGTCTTGCATCGTCTACACTAGTTAGAAAAGGTTTGCCGTAAAGATTACACACGAAGGACTCTATATCACTTTCGACTTCAGTTGTCACTTCATCAGATTCTCCAAGCTGTCTTAACGCATGTAGATACCGGTGGGGTGGGGTTCGATAGGGGGAAACTTTTCTTTACGGATGAATGCTGCAGTATAGTTACAAACAGTGAATGCATGTACTGCTGGTAATATGAACATTCTGGCTTTCCTAACTTTCCACTGAGCTATCTTCTGTTGTTTTTGTGTTCGTGACCTACATCCATCCAGACAAAGGCTTCATAGTTACTGACATGGAATAAGAGAATGATGAACACATCTGTATCTGTACAGCGAACAACATTGGGTAGTTCGTTGGTCTGGCTGATGTGTCGTAAATGCCGAACTATTTTGGTGTCCGCCTCTTCATGTGTGCAACATAAATCTGCAATGACCGTACGTGTAACGTTTTCGTTTTCAGCTTCAAAGAGATAGTATACGTCCTCCAAACCAACATAGGCCAGAGACATCGGAACAGGAGTCAGTGGATAGTTAAATATCTTTCTCAGGTCTATATCCATCGTAGTGTCAACGTAAAGCAAGCACCCAAATATATCTTTGGTTCCCTGTAGTTCTTTGATTTTGCTATCCTTTGAATTGAATTGAATGTTGTTTAACGGCTCATCAACACAGTATAGAATTTTAGAGCCGCCCCGGAGAAAGTTCTGATGAAACAAAAATAGCTGGACCAGAGCTAAGTCGACCGGGCATTACGTTCCGAGTCGTTCAAAATTTCACTTGTACATTTCCTGTCTGACAAATGGCCGTAGGACGAGTACGGATCTATATTGAAAAGTTGCACGCTCTACGTTGGGTTGGAGGATGTATGCTATCTCTTTAAAGCTGAAAACGAAACTGTTACATTGCAGATTTATGTTGCACACATGAAGAGGCGGACACCAGAATAGTTCGGCGTTTACGACAATTCAGCCAACCTATGAACTACCCAATGTTGTTGTTGGCTGTACAGATACAGATGTGTTCGTCGTTCTCTTATCCCACGTCAGTAACTATGAAGTCTTTGTCTGGATGGATGTAGGCCACGAAAGCAAAAACAACAGAAGGTATATCGACGTCACACAGCTCAGTGGAACGTTAGGGAAGCCTGTATGTTCAGCATTTTCAGCAGTACATGCTTTCACTGGTTGTTACTATATTGCTGCATTCATCCATAAAGGATCGGTTCGACCTTTTGAAATTGTCGAAAAATCCCCCGGAATCTACATGTGTTTAGACTTGGAGAATCTGATGAAGTGACAACTGAAGTTGAAAGTGATATAAAGTCATTCATGTTTATTCTTTACGGCAAAACTGTTCTAACTAGTGTAGACGATGCATGATATGCTATATTCAGGACAAAATACACCCCTACAGACCAAAGTCACCCCATGGCAAAACTAAAAGGGGCTGACCCAAGTCTCCTGCCACGTTCAAGATCAGTCCTACACCAAAAGGTGATGCGGACACTCTTAGTGGCTTCGCTGTGGAAGCATGCCGATAGAGCCGATCCTCTTGCGCTTAACCCTGGATGGATAGAAGAAGATGAACGGTTCACAATGAAATGGTTTTCTGGACCTCAGATACCCCAAGACATTATTGACGACATAAACAGCGATAGATACATTGCTGCCGAAGAAGATACGGAAGATATGGTAACATCCGATGAATCAGACATAGAGGAAGATGACAATGTTGATTAAACAGTACTGGGTATAACGTGTAGGTTACCGAAATTTACCTTGACATGTTTCGTCTAGCTATTGGGAAGCTTGTGTTATCAACAGTTGTAACAACACATTTGTATTTAGTAGTCCAATTTTGTTTTCAGTATTTGTAGATGCACAATCAAAGGTATTTTAATCTACACTGTTTACTTCTGAATGTGATTGATATCGGCTAATCATCTTTATTTTTGATGACATCTTTGAATTTTATACCAATAGTATGCTATATATCTGCCAAAAAATATTAATTTGTCATATATGTGTACTTAATTGAACTTGTTGACCTCAATGAACCCAATGACCTTAATCTTTAATATACCAAATATTAATTTTGACAACTAACAATTGAAAGTCCATACTTTTTTATATATACAACACCATTTAATGTTATCTGCTATTATAATAAATAACAAGTTTGTCAGTGTACAAGTACAATATTCAATGTATTCCCATTTAATGAGTTCACTCATACTTTGACGCCGTGTCATATCAAAGTGATGTTTGGAAGTACGGGTCATATCACCACATTTAAATTATATTTACACGATATCAGCATATTCTGTATTATCAATAAATATCATAAAAAAATATAGAATATATATACTGGAATAAAAAAATATATACACATGGGAAGGAAAATGTGATTTTATTATGGATTTTGCACTTAATTGAACTTTCGACCCTGTAAATCATTTTGACCTTGACTGAATATTCTCAAACTATTTTTTAAACATGTTTGCCTCATTACCTATGCATTAATACCATTTTGAACACTATTAATGCTATCAAACATATAACATAAACATAAACTCAACCCTACCCCCCATTTTTCAGACCCTGATTTTCTTTCCTCTGTAGTTGCCTTCATTTAAAAAAAAACAAACTTTGGGGCATGCTGGTGCACTTAAGAAATGGGTTTTTGAATTCAGCATAAAATTTCAAGTAAGAAAACACCCACAGACCTTTTGGCGTCTCCCACTGCAATAAAACTCCATGGGCTCTGAGTCTATGTATATTGATTTCATGATAGGCTTTTCATCTCCACGTTAACACACATCTGACTTTCATGAATAATTACAAATATGGACCGAAAAGTGTGACCTGTCGAAAAAGACACACAGACTTCCCACTCTTATTATAGACCTAGGCGTAAAATTAAACAATAAATGGCAATATTTTCACAACATGAACATAGTTTGAACACATATAATTGGAACAGCATTCTCCGATTTTTGATATAAATCATTGGATTTATGATATAATGAAAAATAATGAATTGAACTCACCCTCTGTTGTGTTTTTTTGTCTTTGTCTCTACCTCGAAAGTGTCATTGACTCTCGTTTCCATAAATCTCCAAAAAGAGCTAGAGTCAATATTTAGTACCCCTGATATATATTGACCATACCTGTGACTGGGGTGCTACTAAATAAATATTCTTATTTTATAAGAGTTCAAAAATAGGGGGTATAACAGGTGTATTTTTCACACATTTCTGATGGGGTTTATTTTGTCTACTCACTTCCTACACTTGACTTTGCTACATCTCAAAATGATAGACCTGATTTGACTTATTTTGCCTGTTCCCAAACTTCAATCAGTGGATAAGGGTTTGAGCTTAAGAATCACAGACCTCTGTAATTCATTCAAAACCATCTATCTGGCTTTATCGTGTTATATTAGTTTAAACATATCTATTCTACATCGATTGCGAAACAAGTTATTGCACCTTAGATTAATCACTCTCGATGGCTTCCTGGGTAGAACCAGTACTAAGCAATGTGGATTAATTATCTTGCTCAAGGATAAATAACGTGGCTGCGGCGAGTCGAACCCACGACCTCTCGATTCTGAGTTCGGCGCTCTACCACTGGACCATGCACTCCAATATTAACCGAAATTAAATTATATTAATAACCCAGTCAGCTTTTCCATCTGATAAATAATCAACATCATTAGTTCAGTGGGCAAGGCATTCCCTTTAGAGCTACAGATCTCTGACCGGCTTGGGCTCGCTCCCCGGACAAGGCATGTCTGATGTGAAACATCAACCATCACTTCATCTCTGTCTGAGATTGATGTTCCAATAAAGCCTAATATGATGTTAACATTTCAATTTATTTCCTGTTCCTAATCTCCAGTGTTACAGTTTTGCAAGTACCTTTTTTAACTCTCAGCTGCCTAAGTCTGTATGTCCCCACAAGATAGAAGTTAGATCCAAGTGTGGCCTGGCTACGATCTGTGGCAGATACACTCGCAATGCCTGGCAGAAGTGTTTCACTGATGTATGTGTAGAAATCATCCACTGTACCAACCTGTATGTAATATAAGACATGGCAGAAACCATCCACTGTACAAACCTGTATGCAATATACGACATGGTAGAAACCATCCACTGTACCAACATGTATGCAATATAAAACATGGTAGAAATCATCCACCGTACCAACCTGTATGTAATATAAGACATGGTAGAACTATCCACTGTACCAACCTGTATGTAATATACGACATGGTAGAAACCATCCACTGTACCAACATGTATGCAATATAAAACATGGTAGAAATCATCCACTGTACCAACCTGTATGTAATATAAGACATGGCAGAAAACATCCACTGTACAAACCTGTAAGCAATATACGACATGGTAGAAACCATCCACTGTACCAATCTGTATGTAATATAAGACATGGTAGAACTATCCACTGTACCAACCTGTATGTAATATATGACATGGTAGAAACCATCCACTGTACCAACATGTATGCAATATAAAACATGGTAGAAATCATCCACTGTACCAACCTGTATGTAATATAAGACATGGCAGAAACCATCCACTGTACAAACCTGTATGCAATATACGACATGGTAGAAACCATCCATTGTACCAACATGTATGCAATATAAAACATGGTAGAAATCATCCACTGTACCAACCTGTATGTAATATAAGACATGGTAGAACTATCCACTGTACAAACCTGTATGCAATATACGACATGGTAGAAACCATCCACTGTACCAACATGTATGCAATATAAAACATGGTAGAAATCATCCACTGTACCAACATGTATGCAATATAAGACATGGTAGAAAACATCCACTGCACCAACCTGTATGTAATATAAAACATGGTAGAAAACATCCACTGTACAAACATGTATGCAATATAAAACATGGTAGAAAACATCCACTGTACCACACCTGTATGTAATATAAGACTGTTGAAAGCATCCACTGTACCAACCTGTATGTAATATAAAACCTGGTAGAAAGCATCCACTGCACCAACCTGTATGTAATATAAAACATGGTAGAAAACATCCACTGTACAAACATGTATGCAATATAAAACATGGTAGAAACCATCCACTGTACCAATCTGTATGTAATATAAAACCTGGTAGAAAGCATCCACTGCACCAACCTGTATGTAATATAAAACATGGTAGAAAGCATCCACTGCACCAACCTGTATGTAATATAAAACATGGTAGAAAACATCCACTGTACCACACCTGTATGTAATATAAGACTGTTGAAAGCATCCACTGTACCAACCTGTATGTAATATAAAACCTGGTAGAAAGCATCCACTGCACTAACCTGTATGTAATATAAAACCTGGTAGAAAGCAGCCACTGCACCAACATGTATGTAATATAAAACATGGTAGAAACCATCCACTGTACCAATCTGTATGTAATATAAAACCTGGTAGAAAGCATCCACTGCACCAACATGTATGTAATATAAAACCTGGTAGAAACCATCCACTGTACCAATCTGTATGTAATATAAAACCTGGTAGAAAGCATCCACTGTACCAACCTGTATGTAATATAAGACATTTTAGAAACCATCTACTGTACCAATCTGTATGCAATATATGACATGGTAGAAAGCATCCACTGCATCAACCTGTATGTAATATAAAACATGGTAGAAAGCATCCACTGCACCAACCTGTATGTAATATAAACATGGTAGAAAGCATCCACTGCACCAACCTGTATGTAATATAAGACTGTTGAAAGCATCCACTGTACCAACCTGTATGTAATATAAAACCTGGTAGAAAGCATCCATTGCACCAACCTGTATGTAATATAAAACATGGTAGAAACCATCCACTGTACCAACCTGTATGTAATATAAAACCTGGTAGAAAGCATCCATTGCACCAACCTGTATGTAATATAAAACATGGTAGAAACCATCCACTGTACCAATCTGTATGTAATATAAAACCTGGTAGAAAGCATCCACTGCACCAACCTGTATGTAATATAAAACCTGGTAGAAAGCATCCACTGTACCAATCTGTATGTAATATAAAACCTGGTAGAAAGCATCCATTGCACCAACCTGTATGTAATATAAAACATGGTAGAAACCATCCACTGTACCAATCTGTATGTAATATAAAACCTGGTAGAAAGCATCCACTGCACCAACCTGTATGTAATATAAAACATGGTAGAAAACATCCACTGTACCAACCTGTATGCAATATAAAACATGGTAGAAAGCATCCACTGTACCAACCTGTATGCAATATAAGACATGGTAGAATGAATGAATGAATGGTGTTTTACGGCACATCGACATCCACTGTACCAACATGTATGCAATAAAAAACATGGTAGAAATCATCCACCGTACCAACATGTATGCAATATAAGACATGGTAGAAAGCATCCACTGCACCAACCTGTATGTAATATAAAACATGGTAGAAAACATCCACTGTACAAACCTGTATGCAATATAAAACATGGTAGAAACCATCCACTGTACCAATCTGTATGCAATATACGACATGGTAGAAAACATCCACTGTACCAACATGTATGCAATAAAAAACATGATAGAAATCATCCACCGTACCAACATGTATGCAATATACGACATGGTAGAAACCATCCACTGTACCAACATGTATGCAATAAAAAACATGGTAGAAATCATCCACTGTACCAACATGTATGCAATATAAGACATGGTAGAAAGCATCCACTGCACCAGCCTGTATGTAATATAAAACATGGTAGAAAACATCCACTGTACAAACCTGTATGCAATATAAAACATGGTAGAAACCATCCACTGTACCAATCTGTATGCAATATACGACATGGTAGAAACCATCCACTGTACCAACATGTTTGCAATAAAAAACATGGTA
Source organism: Cyrtodaria siliqua (assembly GCA_037043455.1). NCBI lineage: Eukaryota > Metazoa > Mollusca > Bivalvia > Adapedonta > Hiatellidae > Cyrtodaria > Cyrtodaria siliqua. The sequence continues at coordinate 25,465 of JAWPHD010015697.1, read as the reverse complement.
GAAATCATCCACCGTACCAACATGTATGCAATATAAGACATGGTAGAAAGCATCCACTGCACCAACCTGTATGTAATATAAAACATGGTAGAAAACATCCACTGTACAAACCTGTATGTAATATAAGACTGTTGAAAGCATCCACTGTACCAACCTGTATGTAATATAAAACCTGGTAGAAAGCATCCACTGCACCAACCTGTATGTTATATAAAACATGGTAGAAACGATCCACTGTACCAATCTGTATGTAATATAAAACCTGGTAGAAAGCATCCATTGCACCAACCTGTATGTAATATATGACATGGTAGAAACCATACACTGTACCACACCTGTATGTAATATAAGAATGTTGAAAGCATCCACTGCACCAACCTGTATGTTATATAAAACATGGTAGAAACCATCCACTGTACCAACCTGTATGTAATATAAAACATGGTAGAAAGCATCCACTGTACCAACCTGTATGCAATATAAGACATTTTAGAAACCATCTACTGTACCAATCTGTATGCAATATATGACATGGTAGAAACCATACACTGTACCAACCTGCATGTAATATAAGACAAACCATCTACTGTACCAGTCTGTATGCAATATATGACATGGTAGAAACCATACACTGTACCAACCTGTATGTAGTCAGTGCTCCAGATAAGACGTTAACTGCGTAATTACGCATATTGTTTCACCAAAAACTCATTAAAAACAAGAGGCCCAAGACGGCCTGTATCGCTCTTCTGGCTATATAGTCTGTGGTGGGGAACATGACAATATATGCAACTAGGCTTGTTACTGATTATTTCTGCCAAGTTTCACTGAAATCTAGCCAGGGGTTCAGGATGAAGTTTGTGCATAAGGAGCCATAACTCTGTCAAAATCCATTCAACCAGAACACGGTGATGATATGCGCAACTAGGCTTGGTACTGATCATCCCTGCCAAGTTTCGTTGAAATCTGGCCAGGGGTTCAGGAGAATGCATTGTGCTGAAAGCTGATCAGGAACACTGGTAATATAAAACATGGTAGAGACCATCTACTGTACCAACCTTTATGTTATACAAGATATTCTTGCATACAGGATAAGGTTATTTGCATTTAACATCGGTGATGGAAAGCATTTTTTACAGATTCTAGCTGGACAGATAACAGTCGTAAGCATCAACAATGTTGTCGATATTGTCAACAGTTGCATGATGTCAGTGCGTAAATAGATATGAAAATTCAGCTGTCGACAACATCAATGCACAAAATGTCAATGCTTTGCAAGAAAAAGAAGCAATAATGGGTGATTCAGATAGGGAAATTCCAATTGTCGACGTGCCATAAAACCCATTCATTCATTCATTCCAATTCTTGACAGAGCTTGGGTAATACGATAATAACCACTATACCTTGTGTTGAAAATCCCGCTCTTCACTGCATACCCATAAAAGAGATCATCTGCTGTACAAACCTGTATTTCTCTTAGTTTTAACTATGCTGAATTTGAGACATAAAATGTCTCGTCAGATATTTCTTAAGCTAAAAGGAGGTAATAATTTTTCATAAAGAGAAGATATGAATTTGCTGCCAATTAAGGACCTACCTTTTCCGATCCAATCCCTTGGCCAGGGTTAACAAAAATGTTCTTAACTGTGACCGTACTGCGATAGGTTTGTGTGATGTTCCTGTTGCCGTTAACCATCAGTAGAAGAACCGTCACGTAAACAGAGTAGAACAGCAAATCATGAAGTTTTAGGTTCATCAGCCACTCCACCTGCAGTATTTATTCAGTGTTAAATATTAGAAAACAAAATCTAATCCTTCAAATTCTATTTATTTTCATTAAACATTTTCTTTTAAAAGGAGTTTAAACCCAATTTTATTTCAACAATAGTTAATTTTTCATTTTTTGTTTTATTCATAAAGGGTAGTGCATCAAAGGTTCAGAAGTATTGCTAGTATCAATAAAGGAGTTTATGCAGGTGTAAATTACAGTCAGTGACTTGACAGAGTTATTGTGGGTGAGGGTAAGGGAATGAGTGTGGACTGTCTTCCTTGTTGAGTAGTAGAGACATTGAGTGTTGAATAAAACATGTCTGAGTGTGGATTGACCCTATATCCGAGTGGATTTACCCTACACATATACGTGTGGACATATGCTATACTTATAAGTGTGGACATACCCTACACATATAAATGTGGATATACCCTATACCTATAAGTGTAGACATACCCGACAGCTATAAGTGTGGACATACCTATACCTATACGTGTCAACTTACCCTATACCTATAAGTGTGGACATACCCTATACCTAAAAGTGTGGACATACCCTATACCTATAAGTGTGGACATACCCTATATCTGTAAGTGTGGACATACCCTATACCTATAAGTGTAGACATACCCTATACCTATAAGTGTGGACATACCCTACACATATAAGTGCAGACATACCCTACACATATAAGTGTGAAAATACCCTATACCTATAAGTTTGGACTTACCCTATACCTATAAGTGTCAACCCTACACATATAAGTGTAGCCCAGTCACCCGGCCCGCTTCTGATTTTTTCGTTACGCTATGCTTCACGGATCCAGAACCAGGGCCTGGGGAAACTAAGACGTTTAAAATCGCCCTCTCGTTTTGGGCGATTTTGGAGAAATTTTGAGAGATTCAACGAGACTTTAAAAATACATCTTTTTAAGTTAATTTAATAATAATTTCTTATTTTTAACTTATGAGAAGCAGCAAGTGACGTTAAAAAGTTTAACTGATGCATCAACAATTGATGTTGTACGTTTATTTACAAAATGACGTCACGCAAATGTTGACTTTAAACGAGCGAATAAATTGGGCTAATCCTAGTGGGCGTTTTAATTGGCCTTATCTGCCCAGACCGATATCTGCAAGCAAGACATATGCATGATACGGTCTAGCTGGCCGAGACTAATATAAGTGTGGCCATACCCTATACCGATAAGTGTGGACTTACCCTACACCTATAAGTGTAGAATTACCTATACCTATAAGCGTGGACTTACCTATACCTATGTGGACTTACCTAAATCTATAAGTGTGGACATACCCTACACCTATAAATGTGGACATACCCTATACCTATATTTGTGGACTTACCCTATACCTATAAGTGTGGACATACCCTATACCTATAAGTGTGGATATACCTTATACCTATAAGTGTTGACTAACCTATACCTATAAGTGTGGACTTACCTATACATATGTGGACTTACCTATATCTATAAGTGTGGACATACCCTACACCTATAAATGTGGACATACCCTATACTTATAAGTGTGGACATACTCTATACCTATAAGTGTTGACTAACCTATACCTATAAGTTTGGACTTACCCTATACCTATAAGTGTGGACTTACCCTATATCTATCAGTGTGGACTTACCCTATACCTATAAATGTGGACCAACCTTATACATAAGTGTGGACTTACCCTATACCTATAAGTGTGGACTTATCATATACCTATAAGAGTGGACTTACATATACTTATAAGTGTGGACTTACATATACCTATAAGTGTGGACTTAGCCTATACATATAGTGTGGACTTACTTATACCTGTAAGTGTGGACTAACCTATACCTATAAGTGTGGACTTACATATACCTATAAGTGAGGACTTACCTATACCTATAAGTGTGAACTTAGCCTACACATATAGTGTGGACTTACCCTATACCTATAAATGTGGACCAACCTTATACATAAATGTGGACTTACCCTATACCTATAAGTGTGGACTTATCCTATACCTATAAGAGTGGACTTACATATACCTATAATTGTGGACTTACATATACCTATAAGTGTGGATTTACCTATACCTATAAGTGTGGACTTAGCCTATACATATAGTGTGGACTTACTTATACCTGTAAGTGTGTACTAACCTATTCCTATAGGTGTGGACTTACATATACCTAAAAGTGAGGACTTACCTATACCTATAAGTGTGGACTTAGCCTACACATATAGTGTGGACTTACCCTATACCTATAAATGTGGACCAACCTTATACATAAGTGTGGACTTACCCTATACCTATAAGTGTAGACTTATCCTATACCTATAAGAGTGGACTTACATATACCTATAAGTGTGGACTTACATATACCTATAAGTGTGGATTTACCTATACCTATAAGTGTGGACTTACATATACCTATAAGTGTGGACTTACATATACCTATAAGTGTGGATTTACCTATACCTATAAGTGTGGACTTACATATACCTATAAGTGTGGATTTACCTATACCTATAAGTGTGGATTTACCTATACCTATAAGTGTGGACTTAGCCTATACATATAGTGTGGACTTACCTATACCTGTAAGTGTGGACTAACCTATACCTGTAAGTGTGGACTTACATATACCTGTAAGTGTGGACTTACATATACCTATAAGTGTGGACTTAGCCTACACATATAGTGTGGACTTACCTATACCTGTAAGTGTGGACTAACCTTTACCTATAAGTGTGGACTTACATATACCTATAAGTGTGGACTTAGCCTACACATATAGTGTGGACTTACCCTATACCTATAAATGTGGACCAACCTTATACATAAGTGTGGACTTACCCTATACCTATAGGTGTGGACTTACCCTATACCTATAAGTGTGGACTTATCCTATACCTATAAGAGTGGACTTACATACACTTATAAGTGTGGATTTACCTATACCTATAAGTGTGGACTTAGCCTACACATATAGTGTGGACTTACCCTATACCTGTAAGTGTGGACTAACCTATATCTATAAGTGTGGACTTACATATACCTATAAGTGAGGACTTACCTATACCTATAAGTGTGGACTTAGCCTACACATATAGTGTGGACTTACCCTATACCTGTAAGTGTGGACTAACCTATATCTATAAGTGTGGACTTACATATACCTATAAGTGTGGACTTACATATACCTATAAGTGTGGACTTAGCCTACACATATAGTGTGGACTAACCCTATACCTATAAGTGTGGACTTACCCTATACCTATAAGTGTGGACATAAGCTATACCTATAAGTGTGGACTTAGCCTACACATGTAAGTATGGAATTAGTATACACCTGTAAGTGTCCTACACCTATAAGTGTGAACTTACCCTACCTATAAGTGTTGACTTACCCTACACCTATAAGTGTGGACTTACCCTATACTTATAAGTGTGGATATACCCTATAGCTATAAGTGTGGACATACCCTAAGCCTATTAGTGTTGACTTATCCTATACCTATAAGTGCGAACTTACATGCAGCCTCTCTTTGATCTTGTTTAAAAGTCGTCGAGACAGCAGTTGTACAATTGGCGTGTGTGACTCTGGTTTTGTATACACCACACTACGTACATACTCCTCATCCTGGTCTGAAATTATGGCAGAATGGCATGTTATATCGAGTGGTCAACATGGACATAATGGCATGTTATATCGAGGAGTCCACAAAGGCAGAATAGCATGTTATATCGAGGGGTCAACAACGGCAAAATGGAATGTTATATCGAGGGGTCAACAAGGGCAGAATGGCATGTTATATCGAACGACATGTTATATTGAGGGGTCAACAAGGGCAGAATGGCATTTTATATTGAAATGTCAATGCAAAACTATTGTATCCTACTCTTTACTTATGGCTCCATGGCTGGGATGGGAAATATGCTGCTTTTAAAATGTTCTCACCTCTCACAGCTGCATGTTCGAATCCCAATGGGAGCTAGACTGTTAAGTGAGAAAGTGTTGATTCTTGCTGAAGGTATACAGTACTGGTTCTTTCCAGGAACATAAAATGTTGAAATTCAATGAAAGACCAGGTAGTCCATTTGAAATGGTATTACAATAATCTGAAAATGGAGTAACAAAAGTTTTTTCATTACAAAAAACAGCAAATTATATAAAGCAGATTTTGTTATGCCCCCGAAATTTTTTCGGGGGCATATAGTAACCGCACCGTCCGGATTCTGTCCGTCATTCCGCAGTTCGTGTCAGGACTGTACCTTCAAAACCCCTGCATGGATTTTTTATTAACTTGACACAAGTGATCACCATAACAAGACGATGTGTCGCGCGCAAAACCCAGGTCCGTAACTCAAAGGTCAAGGTCACACTTGCAGTTCATAGGTCAAAAACAGGTAGGCAGTTTCGTGTCCGGACCGTAATGTCACAACCCCTGCAGGGATTTTTAAATAACTTCACACAAGAGATCACCATAAGACGATGTGTTGCACACAAAACCCAGGTCTTCAAGGTCAAGGTCACACTTGGAGGTCAAAAGTCAAATTGTGTCCGGTCAACAACTCTGGCATTCATGGTAGGATTTTCAAATAACTTGGCACGAGTGCTCACCACAAGACGATGTGTCGTGCACAAAATCCAAGTCTGTCGCCCCAAGGTCACGCTTAGAGGTCAAAGGTCAAATTGTGTCCAGTCAATAACTTCAAAATCCAGGTCCAATAATTGGATCCAACACAGTGACCTCAAATGCAATCCCAAGCTTCCTTTCCATATATGTTACCTAACAAAAGTTATTGCGTGGAAACCTTTTTTTTTCTTTTAGTAACAGCAACCTTGACCTTGACCCCAGTGACCTAAAATGCAATCCCAAGCTTCCTTTCCATATAAACAACCTACACAGCAAGTTTGGTCATAATATCTCACTCCTAACACAAGTTATTGAGTGGAAACCATTTTTCTATTTTTGGGGTAGCAGCAACCTTGACCCTTAATCCAGTGACTCAAATGCAATCTTAAGCTTCCCTTCCATATAAGCTTCATACACAGCAAGTTTCATCACAATATCTAATACCTAAAAAGGTTATTGAGCAGAGACCATGAGTATGATGCCGTCTGCCTGCCAAATGTTATTGGCCAAAGGAAAACCTGGTTAAAAAGTGGGTAGTCTGCCTCCACCACTAAACAAGAGCACCACCTAACGGGGCATTATACGCCCATTTCCTTAGGTTATTATGTTTGTTTGGGTTAAACCTATTTGTAATACCAACCACTCTTATTGGGTTATTATGGTTATTATGCTAAGTGCATTTCCTAGGTGTGAGGTCAATATGACATTGACATTCGACCTTTTAACAAACAATGCTTCACGCTGGTGGGTATTATGCTTTAAAGGGTTTGTGACCATGAACTTTAACCTACTGACCCCCAAACAATAAGATTATTACTTTCAACAAGGGCAATTCACTTGTGAAGTTTCATGTGTGTGAATTTTATGAAGTTTTTAGCAAAATGTGAATTTCCATATAAGACCATAGTGACCTTGACCTTTGACCTAATGACCCCATATCAATAGGGTCCCTCCACTCACCTAGAGCAATGTACTTATGAAGTTTCATAAGTGTAGGTATTATGATATAAGGTCATGGAAGCCTTGACCTTTAACCTACTGACTACAAAAACAGCAGGGTTCCTCTTTTCACCTAGGTCAATGTACCTATGACATTTCATGAGTGTGAGTATTATGGTTTCGAAGTTATCTTCCAGAATTTGTATTTCCAAATAAGATCATGGTGACCTTCACCTTTGACCTACTGATCCCACCCCACAAAAAACAACAAAACAAAAAAACAAGGTTCCTCCTCTCACATAGGGCATTTTACCTATAAAGAGCGTAGGGGTTATAGTTGTGAAGTTATGGTCCGGAATGCATGTTAAAATAAAAGGTGGTGACCGTGACCTTTGACCTCAATGAAGTCTCATGAGTGTAGATAAGATTTCAAAGTTATCTTCCGGAATGCATATGTCCATATAAGGTCAAGGTGACATTGACTTTTGACCTAGTGACCCCGAAACAATAGGTTTTCTCCTCCTACCATGGGCAATTTACCTTTTAAGTTTCATGAGTGTGGGTGTTATTGTTTCTAAGTTATTATCCAATATGCATATTTCCATATAAGGTCATGGTCCTTTGATCTACTGCCCCAAAAACAACAGGGTTTCTCCTCTGACATAGGTCAATATTATGGTTTCAAAGTTACCATCCAAAATGCATATTTCCATATAAGGTGACCTTTGACCTACTGACCATAAAAGCAATAGGCTTCCTCCTCCTACCGAGGGCAATGTACCTTTCCAGTTTCATGAGTGTAGGTGTGTTGTGGTTTCGAAGTTATTGTCATGAATGCTTATTTCCATATAATGTCATGATGACCTTGATCTACTGACCCTAAAAACAATAGCATGGTTCATACAGAATTATCATTATGAAATTTAAGGACTTTTTAAGCAGTTTTAAGGCCCTAATAACCCATTTTTAAGGCCCGGTTTAACTCCTAACATTAATCTTACCTTTATCAATTTTATGTTCTACTGTATCTGTTCAAGGCTTGTACTGCATTACTTGCTCTGTATTGATTATACTGATTGCTCCTCATATCTGCGATTATTTTTTTGTTGCCGATTTTTTTTAAACTACGTCAGATATTATTCCTCTTGTATAATTAATCGACTGATTATGAAATTTATGGACCTTTAATGATATTTTGTCAGAATTTAAGGACTTTTTAAGGCTGGAGTGGATTTAAGGACTTTTAAAGGCTACTTCTGAAATTTAAGGACTTTTTAAGGCTGTATGAACCTTGAATAGGGTTTCTCCCCTTGCATAGGGCAAGGCACCTATGAAGTATCATGAGTGTAGGTGTTATGGTTTCGAAGATATCGTCCAGAATGCATATTTCCATATATGGTCATGGTGGCCTTGACATTTGACCTACTGACCCTTAAACCACAGAGTTCCTCCTCTCACCTAGGGCAATGTACCTAAGAAGTTTCATAAGTGTTTGTCTTATGGTTTTGAAATTATTGTCCGGAATGCATATTTCCATTTAAGGTAACTGTGACCTTGACGTTTAACCTACTGACCCCAATTACAATAGGGATCCTCCTCTCAATGTACCTTTGAAGTTTCATTAGAGTGGAACTGACACTTTTGTAGTTATCATGCAGAATGTGAATTGTTGACAGACATACGGATGGACAACCCCATACTATAATACGTTCCGTTTTTCAACTGGCATATAAAAATCAACCGTTTTATAGTTCCTAAAATGTGCTGAAAATAATCTAAAACACCATTTAATCAACGTCTTTAGTTATACATAGTTACAATCACTTATATGAGTTGACACCTCAATACATATACAATTTAATCCTTAACCCGCTACATATATATAATGGACTGTTCTTTCTTTGAATTAAGACCATTACATTTATGTGACAAAGGGGTGTATTTGGGAAAATGATTGATCAGCACTGGACATTGTAAATTGGATCAGCTAATCTGGGTTAACAATGGACGCAAACGCTATTATAGTCATGCTTAGCGGGTTAAGGATTAAATCAACTGTTATTGATAACAAGATGTTGCCACATGTCAAAATTCTGGCTTAAAGAGCTCCAGAGGCCATCCAAGGATCAAATTTTCTAAATAAGTATTTTCTTCCTTTTGAAGAAACTTAAAACTCTATTTTCTTACAAACATTATTAATGATCACAAACTGGACAAAAACACACCTATATGATCAATTTTACCAAATTTCAAGTTATACAGGACGGTCGATTTTTTTCATGGAGGCAGACATAAATAATATTCCTATATACCTCTATGCAAACAAAGATGGCTGCTGATGGCCATGTTTGACATTGAAACAAAATGAATCTTGGTTAGGATCAAGTACATGTTGCATCCGTCATTTTGGCAAAGGTACCAATTCTATATCACCTATGTTTTGGTAAAGGTACCAATTCTATATCACTTATGTTTTTTCAGAAGTAGTCGCCATAAAGTCACATTTTTAAAATCTATTTTTTGCAGTGGCGGCCATCTTAAATTTCCTACATTTTAATATCTCATTCCTTACTTAAGTTATTGAGCGGAAACCGTCTTTTTTTCTATTTTTAATAACCATGACCTTGACCTTGAATCCAGTGATCCCAAATGCAATCCAAGCTTCGTTTCCATATAAGCTACCTACCCTGCAAGTTTCAAAAGTTATTGTGCGAAAACTTAAGAGTCTGACCCACCCGCCCACCCGGCAAATGACATACCATAATCTAATAACCAGATTTTTCCAAGGAAAACCAGGTTAAAAACCATGCAAGAGTGAACTTACCAAGTTTAATATCTGCACCTAAGTCATCAAACTCGACTGTTTTCTTGCAGATAAGGGTAAGAATAACAGCTAAGCCAATCACCTGAAGAAACAAGCCACAATTAAGAATATATTATTTGTAATTTTATTGAGATTCACAGCCTATACAATCAGTAGTAAACAGAACTCAGAGCCTAAATCATTTTTTAAAAACAAGAGGCAACACATGTCCAGGAAGACTCTCGTATTTCACTTTATACTTCGACAAAAAACAACAACATCATCTATTATTGATTTAACCAAATCTTTGAAAGTATAGCAGGGTGGTCGCAGAAAATGCATAATAAATTCCCTGATATGACATTGATTTTTCCCTGACCAAGCATTGGGTTTCCCTGATTAAGAAAATATACAGACTGCATCCCCCCTGATAGCCTAACTTTCACCACCAAATACCACATATATGAGGATATATAGATTTTGTACACATTTTGTTTCATATTTAAACCAGTAAAGCAAATGAATACTATCTAAACTGTTTAAATTGATGTATTTATATGGATATCATTTTTCTATCATTCAATTTGTAGTTTTTTTGCCTGAAGAGTGTCCATTACATATTCAACTCATTTTTTGTTATGTATATGGCAGTGACAAAATAAATTTCCCCGATTTTTCCGTAAATTTTTCTTTTTTTTTCCCCTGAAGGGAATACATTTTTCCATTTCCCCAGTTTTCCCCTTTCTGGCCAGTCTGTTTAAAAGGGACATGCTTTTGTTGTATCGCCTTCTGAGGTTTTGTTCATTCACAATGAGGGTTTGTTTTGTTGGGGTCGTATTGCAAGTGTAGTAGCTGGTCATATAAACTACAATGAAAATGTTTAACTCTGTGGTTTTCATTTCTGTTACAATGGTTACAATGAGTTTACGCTAATGTTAAAGAAACGTGTGACGATTGTGAGGAAAGTAGGATGATTATGAATGAAACACATACTTACATACACTGTACTTGGATGATGATGAATGAAACACATACTTACATACACTGTACTTAAGAAGAAAATAGCAAGAAAGCTTTAATCAAGAACATTTGACTAAGTCCTTTTGTCATTAAAGTCAAGGTCAAAGGTCATTGGTGGAGTAGGGTTTTTTTTCCATTTGTTTTTTTTCATTTTTTATAAAACTTTATTCAATTATATACACGATACAGTACAATCAATGATGTTTCAAACATATATATAACAACATGTTGTATACATATCAACTTGCATTTTATATATCTATCAGTTTGTCTTTCTTTCTACTTTCTTTCTTTCATTTTCTTTCTTTCATTCTTTATTAAGTCTGCGTTTTCATTTCTTTAAGATGAGATCAGCAATCTAGTTGAGTACGGAATACTGATTACCTCCTTTCACCTTTATATGGATTTCGCAAAATAAAAAGTCAGACAGGTCACCTTTTTTATATTATAAACCTGTGTGCGCCCCTTTGCTGTATATAGCTAGGTTTTTATCATCGGCATATATGGGTCACGATGGTCTAGCACGTGAAAGCTATGTATTATGACACGAATGGCACGTGTCGCACCAAAAACAAACCTGTTGATGTTTCAAAGCAAAACTAGTCTTGTTATATACCGGTAGTGTATTTCAAAGGATTAACGTGTGTCTCTGTATATAGTGAATTAACTTATGAATTATGACACTATTATTGGTGTTCGGTAAGTAAATACTAAAGTAAATTGTTAAACCTTTCTATGATGTTCTGTTGTCTGTTTGTATGTTTTAAGTATGCATGTTTTATGCTTATTTCATATCTGAATATTCTTAAAATATCAGACGAGTCGTGTTTATTTTCACAGTTGAGGTAGGACTTGTAAATGCAAAATCCTATTAATGCAATGACTTTAGTTACCTCACTGTAACTTTCCCGATTTATTTTGTAGCCTAATATGATGTATTTAAGCTGTGCCATGTTTTTTTCGTATCCACATTGATTAAATATGACTTGTATGTGTTTCCAGAAGGACTGTAGAGCGTTGCACTCAATGAAGAAGTGGTTGTATGTGTCTACTTTATTGCAGTTTAGACAAAAAGGCGTATCTCTGATATTCCAAATGCAGAGTAATTCTGCAGTTGGCAGTATTTTATGAATTAGTTTAAATTTGAGCTGTTTAACTCTGTTGTCTTCTATTTGATGTATCATTGAGTATACTCTGTTCCAGTCTATTTCATTTGAACTAAATTCTTGTTTCCATGTATTGTGCATTAAAGGTTTTGAAAAAGCTTTCTCTACCAGCATGCTATAAATATATCGTCCTTCAGTTTTATCTAAGTATACTTTGATATTGTTTTTAGTAGAAATAAAAATGTTTAAGCCTGTTTTAACCTTTGTAAGCTTTGATTCCTCACATTGCATTATATATTTCCATCTTGCTGGTATAGCATTAAGAATGGATGCAGTTTCAGTTATCCAAATTGGTCTATAGATAGCTTACGACAACATTACAATTGCAATATACTCAACTTGCCTTAATCCACGAACGGAAAAACTTCCCCAAATACCCTTCCCGGGACTCCCGGCACCAAGGGCGCCGCCAAATACACCCGCACAAGCAAGAGTCACACAGAGTTACGTCCTCTTTCCGTCGTGGCGTCATCGGTAAGAAGGCGAAAAATCGACGGTCTCAAAATATTTGTTCTTTTTCCACGTAACAAATGGTTTTAATTGTTTTATTACTTTAATTTTACTTCCCATATGTTATTTTCTTACGAGTTTATTACCGTTCTTGGTGTTTCTTACACCTATTTTTGTTTCTTTACGCCGTTATTTCAGACCGCATTTCGTAAACAAAAACACATGCGATCTAATTCCGGTTTACCAACCTTTGTAAATTTTATCGGTATTATGGCTGTTAACTTCTATTAAGAGTTTGAATTTGACACTGGAACATAGGCAGTACTTGCTTCGGCAGTATATATATTTTACCTTTCCTACTCGTGTCAATACGCCAGTAAATAGTTTTTCTTCTTATATTGTTGGGTTTGTTGTTTTGTTTGTTATATAATTACAGTTGGTGCATTTAAACCACCTTCTGCTGTTATTCTCTTATATTTCAGTAACAGCAATGTATGTGTTTTCAGTCACCGGTTGGCTAGACCTGGCCCGCAGAAAAAGGCCCTTGGCCCTTCTGTGTCTCAGAGCTACCCTTCCAAAGTGACATAGTATCTACCCCTTCCTAGTTAAAGGTTGTTTGCCAGATACTTCCTGGGTTGGGGAATGCCAACCAAAATGAACTGCTCGTCATATCGACCTTCTGAGGTGTATGGCTCCCAATCCAGGCCCGAACTCACATACATGTAATATAGACGGGTCCTGCTCCAGGTGAAAGCAGTGGAGACAACCTAAATGAAGGCTACTCGTCCTTCGGAGCTCAATAGCCGCTTAGCTCAGTCAATGACTATCGACTATCTCGCGCTCACTAAAGAAAGTTCCATTCCCCACCCACTCCTGCTCCAAGCCACCAGGTAGTGCGGGGGTCACGCCGACTCCAAACTCTCTGCCTCATGGGTAATCTGAAGGTCCTCAGACATTCTATTCACTCCTCCAGGTCACCTTTCAGAGAGTCAACACACAGAGGGCAGTCTAGGAGCAACCGTCACCTGTCTAGAGACAGCTCAGGTAATTCTTCCCAGATGAATTATGATATACCTTATATAAGCACGGCCCAGGGCCGAAAGGGTATTCTTACTGTATTCAATACCGGTGTTATGGTTAGAGCTACCTAACGAAGCATGTAGTTTCTTCTGAAGGTCTCTGCTATTATAAAAACCAGACTAGTAGTCTTGAGGAAAGCTAAATACGACTTCTTTCTCTGGTATGGGAAGAGGACTTGGGTTTCTGTGTTGGTACTCGCATGTAAGGGGAAATTTCTGTCATGGGTCACATTTATCTGTTATTATAATTTCTTACGTGTTGTATTATCACAGATTGAATAGAATAGAATAGAATATTGTATTGTAATATTCATAACAATGTGAACATGACAATGAACTAACTGGAAATCAAATCATATGATAGCAATTTAGATAAATATATGGATTAGCTGTCAGGATGACCGAGTGGTCTAAGGTGCCAGACTCAAGGTAATACCTTCACAAGCGAGTGTTCTGGTCAGATCCCACTTCTGACACATACTTTTTAACATACAAGTAAAATGTGAAAGGGACACTTTCCTTGTTCTTCCTTTTCAGTGTTATGTCAGAAACACTTACCAACAATAGGACAGAGACCTCTTTAGGAAATCATACTTTCCTAGATGGTGCTCTCGAATGGGATAGGCTTTTTTTTATTTTTGATACGGAAGTCATACCTTTCTACTAACAGGGCGCTCTTTCAGACTGAAGGAAATGATAACCATTCCAAGAGTGAAGTTATCTAGTAGCCGGCTGGTTAGACAGAAAATCTACAATCAGAGAAGGTAAATTAAACGTCTTATCTCTGATTCTGATTTAATAGCCTTCCTGGAGGTATTCCATCCTCAAATAGAACTTATTCTTTTGTCGAACAGAATCACCCTATTTTCCAAGTTGTTGTAACATTTGTAAACACTTCTTAAGCATTGTCTACCTATGTTCTCGATTTTAGAACCTTATTGAATGCTTTCGTCTCTTTTGAATAACTCTGCGTTTACTAAAAATCGTTAAGAGTATTTAAATTTAAAGTATTCTCCTCTCGTGGTTTCACTAATACCCACTACAGGAGTGTGATACCTGTCTTTAACTAAAGATTCTTAGTGAATTACTTTTGTTCTTTTCTGTCCTTATGGACTTAACTACAGAACTAGTTTTGCAGGTAACCTCGTTAGAAGTCGGTACCTACTGTCGAGGTCCGTCGCAAGAATTGACCTAGATCAAGGATGATTTTAGTGACTACGGCTTCTGCGTCATGGTCTAATGATTATGGTAAGTATTCATGACCTTCGCCATAGCGTTCATAGATTTCAGCGTTAATTGTAGCCACAGTCTTAAAAGAAGTAAATCAGTTTATTTCTTTATGTATATTGTTTTCCTTTATCAGGACACCTAATTAAACTTATCCTATCGCCTTGTTGAGTACTGTTTGTGGCAGGACTAATAGAATTCAGATATAATTCTTTTATATTTATCCATGTTGATATTTATCCATGTTGCTGTTCATATTTTTATGTAGGCCTTGTTGAGTACTGTTTGTGGCAGGACTAATAGAATTCAGATATAATTCTTTTATATTTATCCATGTTGATATTTATCCATGTTGCTGTTCATATTTTTATGTAGGACAAGTAACTCCGCAACTGTTTCCTGCCCTGGTTACGGTTTAGTAGATGATTATTGCGGGTCTATGGGTTATGCTCATCAGACTTGCAGGTATATGAGCATTTATTTTATTTAGCGCCGGTAGTATTTATATCAAGGGGTGTCATTAAGAGGTAGGCAGGTAATTCGCCCTGCTACTTAGACTTTTCTACCCGGCTAATATGAATACTTTTACTAATATTGTATACTAGTAACTATCAAATACCCGGCTACTTTGCTCTGTGGGCCTTCTTACTTGAAAAGTTAATGATATCTATGTATATCACCACTTTTTTGAGGTAGGTTATATTAATTATATTATTTATTTACAGTGGCAGATGCTGTTTTATACAATTGCACATGCAGTTGCTGGCTGAGTCTTCCTTTTGCTGGTAAGTTGATATGGGGGACTCCCGTGGCTGAGTGGTTAGTCTCTTACTTGATATCACTGCCACTCACCTGTTTTATAATGGTGTCCAGGTTAGCTCAGTTGGTAGAGCTTTCGCCCTGTAATGGAGGAGTCCGGTTTTCGTGTCCCATACCAGCCACTAAGACAACTGGCATCTTGTTTTATTGTGGATATTATGATATACCTTATATCTCATTGTTTGTGTTTCTTGTGAAATATCGACAATGACGTAATGCCGCTGTTGACGTTTTGTCATCTCTGTTTTAGCACATTATGTTTTGCTGCTTAAGTATCAAGGTGAGAGTACATAATAAATTATTAATAGAATTATTTTTGGTTTGTCGTGAATATAGGAAATTTCTTCTGAGAAAGAAATTTATTTTCACCAGAGCCTTAGCACGAGTGAATTATGCGTGTTTCCTCACTTATACACCTGCGGGTTTTTGGGATTACCCTAGGGTTGATTACGATCTCCTTCTGTACCGCTTAGATCTCCAAGCAGTTTCAGTAGTTCGGAGTAATCGGCTTCAAAGCTGCTATCCTAAATCCTACGTGGGTTTGTACGCGGTTCCTCTGACTAAGCCTTGTCTGATGGAGTTCTTCGTCATTCATCTCTTACCTCTGGGGTTGCGTTCCTTGTGTAGCTTATTAGATGCGGTTGCAGGACATTACACTCCCTTTCTTGCAGCTAAGGTCATTGTCCAGATTCTAGATTCCTTACCCCTCCCACGTCTCCATACAGTCATACAGTTAATGGGCTGTAGTGCCAGGGTTCGTTCTCCATTAGCCCCAAGAGTACTGATGATAGTTGGCGTATTTGTTGTTCATACCCCCCTGTTTAGTATTGCTAGAACCAGGATACATTCTCCTTGTTTTCTATCAGTTTAGAGAGTAGGTCTATCAGTATGAGTAAGTTCCTAACATTATGTAGGCTATACTATTTTTAGGCCCGGCTTCTAATCCGTACATTAATTATGCCATAAGAGCCGGACTTCTCTCTTTGAAGTCTTTCCCTCAGGCAGTTTGAGATACATCTGGCATCTATTTAATTATTGGTTCTATATGCCACATTCGTATGAAAACACAGTTTCTTTTCGGCTAGATCTTTTACTTGAACACAAATTTGGGGGTGCATGCATGTGCACAGCCACATTCAAGGTGACATTCTGCCTTGGTCAGAACAAAAGGGGGGTGCATGCCCGTACACAGCCACATTCAAGGGGACATTCTGCCGTGGTCTAGGAGTTTCGTAGAGTTGCCCTAAATGCAGGTTAAGGATCTCTCAGTTTGGCCTTAGTAAACCTAAAAGTTGGTTCTTATGGGCCACATGGAAGTTGTTTTTCACTAACTAGGTGTGTTGCCCTAAATAATTAAATTCTGTTATTATTATTTTAATAGGGTCTCCCCTTTTTTCTCAGCACTTCTGTCCATCTTGATTTCTTCACCACTGCGGTAACCCCTAAGCGGGGTTACCAGGATTTACAGTCTACCTCTGCCACTATGATTCATTCCAAATCAGTATGCAACCTCACGTTTGTCGATTCAAACTACATCTTCAGACTTCAGTTTCTGTAATAGTTGCTCACATAATTGTACCTCTAGGAGGTCCTTCACTGGGTTACTCTGAGGTCACAGAGGTTTAGCTGGTCAGAATAAGTGTAACGCAGTTTTTGTTTACACTTCCACCGTAGTCGGAGATATTCCAGTAACAGTCTGTTTGGTTTTGTCTGGGTATATACCTAATTCAATTCCAATAAGGCTGCTCAAGTCAGAGCCTTTATTTTTCTTAAAATTCACAAATTATTTGTTAGATTCTATCTTTAATTATTTTCACTGGGTCCAGTTCTTACTACCCAGTCAGTCATGGGGTTGTGCTGCTCTACCAGTTAGCTGACTCGGCCTTGCCCAAGTCTGTAACTTTAGGCATACAAATCAGTTGCAGTTTTAATTTTTATTTTACTTATCTTGGTTTGTAAGCACTTCATACCACTATGTTCCAAAATGTGTTTGGTTTATACATATTGTATTGTTTATAGTTATCTATGTTTCACACAGTTATCTTGTGTTCATAGTTCCATTTACAGCTCAGTTATGAAGCTGTTATTGTAAGTATTGAATCAAGGGGTCGATACTTATTTAGATGATCAAGTAATACTAGAAATTTCTGTTCCATGGATTAGCTTGAAATTGCCGATTATGATTTTAGATGGTGGTGGACTTATTGTCCCTGAACGAATTGAAGGACTTATGAGGATGCCATATTCACCTTGTAACGTTCATCTGCCCATCTAAGAAGTTTTAGAGGCTCCTCCTACTGGCTGTATCGCCAGTCAGGATCCCAGATTACGCTATGGTGAGTGTAAGTTGCTTGTGTTCATGCTCTCGTCTGCTTTAATTTCTTGTAATTAGAGCAGGTTTGATCGTGCTTTGTTACTTGTTGTTCAGAGTTGTTCAAATCCCCTTTACATATTCGGGCACTCATAACAGGTTACATTGTACCACCCCAGCTCATTGTGTTAAAGTCGCAATTGTAATGTTGTCGTAAGCTATCTATAGACCAATATGAAAATTTTTGTTAATTTTAATATTTGTCTATTATACTTACGACAACATTAACTACCCACCCCTCCTTAAATTTAGGACTTATTTGCGGAAAGAGGACGTAACTATGTGTGACTCTTGCTTGTGCGGGTGTATTTGGCGGCGCCCTTGGTGCCGGGAGTCCCGGGAAGGGTATTTGGGGAAGTTTTTCCGTTCGTGGATTAAGGCAAGTTGAGTATATTGCAATTGTAATGTTGTCGTAAGTATAATAGACAAATATTAAAATTAACAAAATTTTTCATTTATGTTTTGCATTTAATTTATTGTAGATGACATTCTGGGATATAAGACCATCTTCATCTTGTATGTCATTAATAAATATCAGATCTGAATTAATCCAGTTTGTGAAAGTCAAAACTTTTCCTTTTAGTTTAATGTTTTTGTTACCCCATATTATGTGTTGCCTAATATCAGTAAAAGTATAACAGTTAGGATTTTGCCCACCGCCCATTTTTATCCAACATTTTAAAAGATCTATGTAAAAGTCTGGTAATGTCTGTATATTCTCTAAACTATTGATATTGTTCACGTGAAAAATTAGGTAGTCTTTACCATATTTTCCAAAGTAGTATTGAGGAATTACTTTCCATGAAGCATCAGTGCTATCCATAAGGATTTAATCCATTGAAGTTTCAGAGAAATAAACAAGGATTCTGTGTCACACATAGCTATGCCTCCCTTTTCTTTTAGACATATCAGACTTTTTCTTTGATTTTTTTCTCATTTACCTTCCCATAAGTATGTAAACATTATGGTATTTATCTTTTTAATAATAAGTTTAGGTATAATACATGCCTGAGCTATATATGTGAATTTTGGAAGTATCAATCATTTGATTATTTGAGCTCTACCAAAAATCGTTAGTTTTCTCTTCATCCAGTTATGTAT
Source organism: Cyrtodaria siliqua (assembly GCA_037043455.1). Classification (NCBI taxonomy): domain Eukaryota; kingdom Metazoa; phylum Mollusca; class Bivalvia; order Adapedonta; family Hiatellidae; genus Cyrtodaria; species Cyrtodaria siliqua. Next base: position 6,073 of record JAWPHD010015697.1, on the reverse strand, counting down.
TGTTTGTTTGCATGTGTCAAGTTTACCTGTTAGATTAAGGTTGCTCATGTTATATTTCCAACCTTTTCTTTACATCGTTTTAATTTACCTATCCACATACCCTCGGTTTTGTTTTTATTTAAAATTAACCTCAAATGTTTTCCAAATATTTCAATTATATTTACTACCTCGATTATTTCATCTTTCGATGTAACAAAGATAGTGGTGTCGTCTGCAAGTTGAGAAAATTTTAAGGATTTAACAACGCCTTTTACCTTCACTTGTATGCCTCGTATATTTTGATTATTTCTTATATATAATGCCAATACCTCTGCTATTAATAGAAATAAAAGAGCATAGATAGGACACCCCTGCTTTAAAAAAAAGAGTATGATAATGGACCTTTGGAAACGGCCGAGCACGACACATACGAAATATTGCAGTCTCGGTTTGATCGAGACTGTTCATGAGCGGTAGTCAAATATGATAGCTACCGCTCACGCCCTCTAGCCCTGGGTTGAGCAGAACTCAATATTCATAAAATCAATAGTACACAATTTTAACCATCCTGAAGATGGCATGCATATGGCGGTGGACATGGAGTTATTTGCTTCCCCATGTCATACGGCGTATGGTCCCAGTATCTAATAAAATTAAATCCCCCGAAGAGCGAAATAAACATAATGGAATTTGGGAGCAGCGGTTATGAAGCCATGTGACTGACAAAAAGGAAAGGACTTCCAACCATTGTTTATAACACAACATCTTGTGTTATTATAAATTGTTTTAATCCAGTTTTTAAATGGTTCTTTAAATCCGAATTTGTCTAAGGTTTTATGCAAAAATGGCCATTCACAGGTATCAAATGCCTTTTTAAAATCTAAAAATAAAATTGCCCCATTAATGTCTAGCTTATCAGTGTAATCTATTATGTCTTGAATCAGTCTTATATTACATCCTATATATCTGTTTTTAATATATCCTTGCTGGTCAGTGTTAATTATTGTCGGTATACGTGACGGGTCAATAAATTGAATGAAAATTGGCTCGAACTTAAGCCATAATGGATGCTGCTACCGATAACTCGAAATAAACATTTGCTGCACCCTACATAGGGAGATATGCCCCGCTCAACGATTATGCACGGGAAAACAAGCGGCCACGTCATTCATCGGGTACCCCACCGAGCCACCTACAACATGCGCAGTTAAACATGCACTATAACATTGGCCCCTCAAGTAAGCAGTTTAAAGAAATGAATGTTGATGAAAAACTAGTGAGCATGTTCGAACTGTTAGGAAACCTTGGCCCCATGAAATACAGAGTAGATAGTTTGGAGAGAAACATGTATTTTAGTTCTGCCATACACAACGTAAACGACTCGCGTATTCGACTACTTGAATATAAGTCAATAGATATGGAGGCCCGGTTTCGCCAAACCAACCTTATATTCTCCGGACACACCGAACTTATGGCAAATGATGACTGTAAGAAAATAATTAAGATTTTCTTTGCGAGAAACTAAATATTAATCCATTGCATATGACATATCTAAAGCGCACAGAATCGGACGTAGAATGGTAACGCGTTCGAACTCGAGACCCAAGCACAGGAGTATTCTTGTCACTTTCATTGATACTAGGCACATTGATGAAGTCATGAGTCGCGCATACATGCTGAAAGGTACCCTTTATGGGATTAATCGAGACTACCCAATCGAAATAAGCGAGGCACGTCGGAATCTCTGGCCAGAATTTAAGCATGCTAGGGAGAAGTATGGCCCCAAATGAGTCTCCTTGAAGTTCCCAGCCGCCTTAGAGATAAATGGTGACATTGTGAAAAACTGTTTCCCAGACTGGCACAATTTCCTCAAAGGCTCGCGAAACTCAGATGTTTCTTCTAGAGTGGAAGAAAAGTTTAAGGGAATGGTGGAGTAGATGCATAAGGCGTCTGTAATACCAGACCCAATCCCAGAAACACTCGAAAGTCTAGAAAGCGACGATTCGGGAGAAGAAAACGATATGGAGGCGACAGACTATCAACCAGAACGTGACCTCCCCGTCCAGACTGCACCTATTCCTACCATGTCACCTACAAAATCCACTGTGCCGGTATATCGCAGCATATTTCCTCGAAGAAACGCTACGACCACAACAGAAACCCCCAAGCGGCAAGCCCCCAGCAGGCCCAATGTTAGTAATACAGATAAACGTCAGAACGAACCAGCTCCAGCCAAATACCAGAAGGAGACATCTATAGATACTACACCGGATAGCCTCACACCAACCCAGCATGATGGGGACCCCCTTCAGTTAAACTTTAGGCTTTCTGGGGGTGTTGAACCCATGTGATACATCCGTCAACTCCAACACAACTCAGTATTCTAACAGTGATCTTCAGCCAGCTTCTGATGTGCCCCCGTTATGTTCAATATATGCCAATAGTGTAACGCGTTTAAATATAAATACAAGTGTTACAAACATCAAATACCCAACAAATGCTACTTGTTATGTTTCTTGTGTTAACCACTATGCCCCATCTATACGAGAACACGAAAACGACATAGCCAGTAATGACTCACAACCAGACAAACGAGTAACTAACTCGAACACTTCCAATGAATTTGATAATTCTGCAGAAGATAATTCTCCCCTCATCCCATTGCACCATGACAACAGTGCCACTCAGCAACCCGTTACTGGAAATCTGAACATTGGAACATTAAATGTGTGTGGCCTAAAAACCAGGCATAACTATCACTCATAAATAAGTATGATGTATTTTGCATTCGTGAAACAAAGATTGATAAGCATGATATTATATCTGTACCTAACTAAACTTTTTTGTCTAAGCCTAGAAAGCAGGAATATTTAAGAAAATCCGGTGGTATCAGGATAGTTATTACAAAATGATCTAAATGATCAGACAGAACTACTCAATTCTGAATCTGAATATATACTTTGGGTAAAATTAGACAAGCACCTTTTTAACCAGGATGAAGACATTGTTATTGGCGTTATATATATTCCCCCTGTGAGCTCTAGATTTATGAATGACCAAGATTTCTCTGACCTAGAAAGCGAAATTACAAATATGTGTATACAATACAAAAACATCATATTAACAGGAGACACAAACGGCCACACTGGCCAGTCACCTGATTTCAGAAATGTTGACGATTTCTTGGCATTGTACTTTGATTTTGACCAAGACACCATGGACTATTTCAATAAAACATACATACTTGAAAATAATAACATCCCGCTTACGCGTATTTCTATGGACAACAAAACAAAAAAATATATATAAAAAGATCGGACAGGGAAAGTAGTATTCAAGGAGGACAGTCAACCACAAAACACAGAAATAAACAAGTAAACAGACAAACAAGAAGGCAAAAGCAATAATAAATGCAAACGACATCACAAACACAAAAGGGTTGACAATAGGGCTACCGCCTTGGAACGGTCAGTGGCAAAGTAGACCACTGGGGGTTTAAACCGGTTCTAGGGTGCACCAAACCTCACACTTATAACCCTACTGTCATCCCATTAAAACAGGACAGTGTAAATAAAGAAATCCCCGCCATGATCTAATCTCTAACCAACAAGGCAGCATCAATAGGCAATATGAATAAAACACAAATATGCTCGTGTAAATATAATACAAAAAAACAAATAGCCTAGAAAGCCACAATGAAGGTACTCAATGACTTGGCAGAAGCCAGAGCAGTAAGAGAATAAACCATTTAGGGCACGACAAGAAAGATATAGACAACAACAAACGCCACCGTCCTAATGGGCTTTAGGTAGGCGTCATCATAGGGTCCACAGCCTGTCCGGTCATCGTACAATTAAAGAGGAAAGCATAGTGGCGAACTGTAAAAGGGTCCACCACCAAGCATGCAGTACGTTGCAAAATGATAGGGTCATAACCTCTTTTGATAAACCTTTTAACAAGTTTAACAAAGATAGTATGAAAGTGATCATGACCAAGAATCTTACGAAGTTTATAAATCACATCACCATAGAAGTCAGGTTGTGATAGTCCTTGTCGCAGAAGAGTCTTTAAATTACTTTTATATCAGGGTTACGATAATAAAATTTTGCAAAGGTTTTACGAAGTTTATGGTAACGGTAACCCTGATTGAGTAGCTTTTTAGTTATACAAAGATTATGAATATTAAAGTTCTCAACTCGAGTAAAAGCTCTAGAAAAAAGAAAAAGTTGAGACACATACACCCCATAAGAAGTTGCTCGGGGAACATCCCCATCCAACTGGGGATAATTAACAATGTCAAAATTAAAATCATCTCTCTTGTCATAGATTTTCCTAATTATTTTACCATTTTCAATCGAGAGATCTAAATCAAGAAAAGAAGCGTTATTATCAGATATATTAGCTTTGTTAAGCTGAAGTACTTTAGGATAAATATTATTAACCATAGTTGGAAAGAAAGGGTTGTCAATGTTCAATATGTCATCCAGATACCGAGAGGTGTCATTAAAGGCTTCAATAACATATGCCTGGGTATCTGGTGAAAGACTCAACATGAAATCTCTTTCATAGCAAAATGAAAACAAATATGGGACAAGTGGTGCACAGTTCGTACCCATATGGATACCAACAATTTGTCTATAAACGGTGGTTCAATACCTGACGAAAATACGAAGGTGATTTATACTCCAGTATTGGTGTCCAGTCAGAATAGGCATCATTGATGCGTGGGAATACTCTGAAGTTTGTGCTGAGCAGAGTCTCAATTACAAATAATTAAAACATAATTATGTGGAGTTTCACATAATAAATAAGAAAAAGGAAAAGAAAATATACAACAATTATCTGATTATCTGTTAAATAACGCGACAAATAATTAAAATATGTGGAGTCAAGTAAAAAACGTTAAGAAGTCTTATAATTATATATAATTATATAATTTGTGGAGTGTAACCGTATATGTTTTTTTGTTAAGTATGTTCACATCATACCAGAATGGAAAAGCAAATATGCAACCATGTAACCATTATCTGCTAAATAACTCCAAGTGATAATTATATAGCTCCCAATAAACCTTAGTTGGTGGGGGTATAAATATGTGGAGTCTCTTTATCTTTGAAAATAAATGGAATAAACTATATGAAATTAGGGAGAAACAAAAGGCCCAAGAGGGCCTGTGGACGCTCTACTGGCTAACATGGCTCTTATAACATCAATGAAGCGAGTGACTGCCATTTACGTTTTTTTTTGAAAGTTTCGGGCAAAAAACAGCTTTTTGACTAAATCAAGGGCCATAACTAAAGAATCTGATAAAGTTTGTTAAAGATCAGATGAAAAATGAAGGCCCTACCATATTAAAGAGGCAAAATATAGCATTTTTAACTAAATCAAGAGCCATAACTTCTCTGTTACTGGTCCGACTGGTCCAACATAGAGCTAAAAAACAACAACAAAAAAGCAGAGCTAAAAAAAAACACAAAAAAAAACAAGAGGCCCAAGAGGGGCCTGTGGACGCTCTACTGGCTAACATGGCTCTTATAACATCAATGAAGCGAGTGATTGCAATTTACTTTTTTTTGAAAAATTTGGGGAAAATACAGCATTTTTAACCAAATCAAGGGCCATAACTAACGAATCTGGTCAAGTTTGGTAAAGATCAGATGAAAAATGAAGGCCCTACCATATTAACGAGGCAAAATATACCATTTTTAACTAAACAAGAGTCGTAACATCCTCTGTTACTGGTCCAATCTGGCTGGTTTTCGAACTTGGTCAATAGAGCTGATAAAGTCTGATAAATATCTGATGAAAAATGAAGGCCCTATCATCAAAAACGAGGCAAAATATAGCATTTTGAACTAAATCAAGGGCATTAACTCTGCTGTTACTTGTCCGATATGGACGGTTTTCGAACTTGTCTGAGCTTTCATTGATATTAACAATCTGATAAAGTTTGGTAAAGATCAGATGAACAATGAAGCCCCTACCATATTAACGAGGCAAAATATAGCAATTTTAACTAAACAAGTCATAACATCCTCTGTTACTGGTCCAATCTGGCTGGTTTTCGAACTTGGTCTATAGAGCTAAAAAAAAT
>JAWPHD010015696.1:0-53842 GCA_037043455.1 Cyrtodaria siliqua | reverse complement strand
GACAAATCCGTTAAATGCATGTCCCAAAACAACGTCACAACTGTCAGATGACGTCACAATATTGACGTCACGTTCGTAAGTTGGATGATATTTCATTCGAACAAAGCCGTAAAATACAGGTCTCGTGTGTGTTTTTCGCGAGGGTACAAACTTGGTTCTTTTTGTTTTTATGCATGCCTTCGCTCGGCGTTCACATCATTATACCTCGGTCTTATTAGTGTACACCATGCTTCGTTCTGTCGGTTTTTACGACAACGCTTCACTGGTCACTTAACTTGCCGTAAAATGTCAAGCACTTCAGAGACCCAGAAATATCAAAAACAGATAGAAAGCTCCCCAAAACACATGCGCTTCATGCATGCGTCTTCGGGATTTTCTAAATAACACAAGTTATATGTCCAGGGTTCTCCAAAGGATTTTTTTCAAGCATAGGGGCATCTTACATACGCAGGGGGAGGGGTGCCTCCCTTCTGAGTTTGATTTTTTTAATCATTTACTACCTGCCTGACGGTAATGCATTCTTTTAATTCGTTTTAAGTGTTATAATCATGAAAATTGATCAAATGATTTACAAGACCAGGGTTTATAGACTTGTAATTAAAAAAAACAGAAAACAAACATTATTTTCTCCGATTTTAAAATTGCCTGAAAAATTTTACATGTGTAAGTTTGTTTATTCTTTTTTATATGTAGAAAGATTATCAGAAAAAAACTCGCCAGAATTTGTATATGCTACAGATAAATGTATCCGAACTACCATCACCCAAATATAGTGATACATTTTAGCTGTAGGATTTTCATTGCTGCAGCGTGTTTATCTAATGATTTTAGAGATGCAGGATCATCAATGTCTTCAACCAAAAGTAAAAACACCATTTTACTAGTTGAATTAACATCAACCATCATTCCATTTTATTGAAATTTGACAAAAACAAACACGCTTTTTCAAACTCGAAGCACTTCCTGATTTTTTACCATAATCTGAAAATGTTGTCAAATTGTCTTCACTGCAAATCATATGTTTTATGAAATTTCTCTTTTTTGTCTTATTTATTTGAATATTATATCTAACTGTTGATTTTTTGCAAACAGTTGCTATGTATTTAACGTTTTACAAAAATACCAAAAAGTGAACCCAACACATGACGAAACTGCGCAGGGGGTGTTCGGACAAAACAATAACACCGACCGATGATCGCTAATTGGATTTTTGTACAGCAAGATTATTGTGTACACCAATCAATTAGTCACAGTTTATCACCTTCCACAATGCAAATTACCTGGGGCGTGTGAAGTTAGAGTTGAGTTTGATTAAAGGACATGAAATTTGACTTGATTCTTAGTATTTTTAAGCACAATGGCCTTGATTTTAAGAGTAGCGGTCACTTTTAGGAACCGCAGCATATGTGTTTTGAAAATTAAGTCAGATGGCCTGAGGAGAACCCTAATGTCAACATATCTAAGAGCACTTAGGCTACAGTGATGAGTGAGGCATCTTCCACTCAGGCAACTGCAGTATGTGTTAGCCCATTCTGATAACTACTGTTTTCAGTCCTTCAGGATAATACTCAACACCGAGTTCTGCTCACTAAAATGCCAAGGGCACTATAATACAGCGAGGAGAAATAAATGCTTAGGCCAAATAAAATTATACCTGTGTTTACTTAAACATTGCTGAAAAAAATAGGGTAGGTAGGTAGGCATTTTATTTATTTTTTTTATTATTTTTTTTGGCGAAGCTACATTTAAGGTGGCAATGAGCTTTGATGAAAGGGAAAATGTGGTATTTTAAAAACTACAATAAATAACAATATGAAATTGTGTATGTAATTGTTTTATTGTTTCCCAAAAGGCCTGTCAACAACTGGCTCTTTTCCCAGACACTTGCAATTATTGCAAAGGGGTAAAACAGCCTGTGTTGGACATCTTCAGTTTTTTTTCGCAGTTCCGGAAGAGGGTCAGTTCCAACAGCAGGAAAATGAGCAGATGAGTCGGTCGTGATCGCGAGAACATAATTATTTTTTCAATATATAGAGGATCTTAAACCAGTTCCCATTTCATATAAGATTTATGGAACGAGTTATGAATTATTTTAATTTTAACGAGCCTTTTGGCGAGTTAAAATAAAAAATAATTCATAACTCGTTTCATAAATCTTATATGGAATGGGAACGAGTTTAAGATCCTTTTTATCACATAACATTGCAATCAAATTAATAAAAATTAATTCAGATGGACATAGAGCCGCCACGACGTCAGACACACTTTAGCACCAAAACGTCATAAAATATGTGACGTCGTAACGTCGCGTCTCACACATAACGTTGCGTATAAAAGAGTTTGTGTTTTACCTCTTTACAAAATAGCAGTTTACGCCAACATTTTAACAAACCAACAACAATGTTTTGTATAACGTGCATTATTTTTATAAGCTGTCACAAATAATAAGTTTATGACTCAGATCTGGGTGAATTTGTAATAAATAAAATAGTTTCAGTTAATAAACTTGCGTAGTGTTACAGGTTTAACTCAACCAATCAAAATCGTTCCAGGTTGTATTACACGTGAGTCATACAATAGAATATTAAATGGGTGTTCGACACTGCTAACAAGGGACGTTATGTGATAAATATATATATATATATTTTTATTTTTTATTTTTTCAATAAGTCGGGGGTGTTTTCAGAGGGTCGGTCGGGTTACAGTAAACTCAGGTATAATTTTATTTAGCCTTATACGCACATGCTAACTACAGAGTGAAACGACTCTGTTTTGGGTAGGGTGGGGATATCTGAGCCAAGCCAAAACTGAAAATTGAATTGAATTATTTCAGTGAACTATTGTTCTTGGGAAGTATAATTATCTGTAGTAGTTGGATATCATACCAAATACTCAAAATTGAAGTGGATGTAGGTGTCTGAAGTGTCCGTTTGTCAATGTCAAGTAGTCTTCAAGTGGCATAGCTACTGACAAGACTGTTGGTGATCTTGTAGCAAAGGGAGGTCATTCAGTCTATTCTATACATGGCAGCTGCGGTTGCCAAGTGATTAGCATAGTTGACCTTCATCCTAAAATTCACGGGCTCGATTCCTGGTGTTCCCAGATTTTTCAAACACACTCTCACGGTATCTTACTTGAGCAAGGTATTGTCAAAGTATGCCATCCTTCAGAGGGGATGTCAAGCTGTCATATGCAGGAAGAACTATATCCTGTGCTGTGCACGTTACAGAGCTAGCTGAACTTCTTTGTTAATCAGCCATCAGGGCTTTTTCCAGGTATTTTGGGAAAAAGCATCTTTGTAAATCTGGGAAATTTCTATCGTAAAAACGACCAAATTGGGATTTTTTTCATCAATAAAATGGCCAGTTGAGAATTGTTTATGTAAACATTTTGTAAGTTAGGGTGAGGAAAAAGCCTAAAGGTATTATTAGGAACACTATTACCTCACTAACATATCACTTATATTGATTAGTATGACATAAGGGATGAATCAGTACAACATACATGTAAAAAAAATAAAAATTATTGAGATATGAATATTTTTCAATATTTTTATTGGGGAAAAATACACTATTTTGCATCGGGAACGGGTCCGTTTTTCGGCCACGTGGGACACCTAGAAAAAAAACTGGCGATCCATGCCCGGAAACAGGGCTGCTCATAAATAGAGGGTGTACATATAGATAAATAATTCTGGTCAAATTTTCTACAGTTCAGGGAGTGAAGCATCTCTGTGAGGCCTGAAGTAGTCATGACCTTTTCACCAGTTTTGGGGAGGGCTATAACTAATGTTGTTAGAACTTTCCACCCAATCCGTTTGCGGGAAGGGGCCTTTTGCTATAAATTAGGGTAATACTTATATAGATGGGGAAATCTGCATGATTTAAAAAGAAATTTTGGTAGGGAAGGGACCATTAACAGGTCGCTGCAAGAAGGGAAGAAAGCCCAGCCTGTGTTGGACATCTTCAGTTTAATTATTAAAGCAGTTGGTTTGTGGAATTGCCTTTTGCGGCAGGAAAAAAGAGCTCACTTTGTAGGGATTTGTGTGCTTAGTTGAATGAAATTCATTAAAAATATTAAAAGAAAATCAAGAACAAAAACATTACATACCTTATTCAAGTGCTTTGTTAATATTTCTTTGCTGTGAAACCTATCATAAAGTCATGTGGTGTCACCACTGTGAATACTTGCAGCACACTTATTTTTCACTGTTTTTCAGTTTAACCATGAACGGCAGAAATTGCTTTGAAGGCTTTACAGACTGAACCCTTAGACCTGAATATTACACTGTGTATGACTGGAGCCATTTACAGACTGTTTGCATTGATTGTCCATTTGCGAAGTGGTGCAGACGTGAGATGAAATCATGGCGGGACAGATGTGGAATTTGGCAGCTGTAGGTTGAAATATTGATTCAGAAATGCTCCAAAAATATTTTTATAGCAAAGGGCCTGTTGCTTCTGAAAATTGGCAGGTCCGGAACTATATCTATGTACTTAGGACAAATAATTATAGTAGTGCAGGGATGCTTACTTTGTTTTTGAGTTGCAGTATAAGTTGTTGTATTGGGGACTGCTAAAAGTAGCTTCCTTTTGTCATTGTGTTGGGGACTGCTAAAAGTAGCTTCCTTTTGTTGTTGTATTGGGGACTGCTAAAAGTAGCTTCCTTTTATTGTTGTATTGGGGACTGCTAAAAGTAGCTTCCTTTTGTTATTGTGTTGGGGACTGCTAAAAGTAGCTTCCTTTTGTTGTTGTATTGGGGACTGCTAAAAGTAGCTTCCTTTTGTTGTTGTATTGGGGACTGCTAAAAGTAGCTTCCTTTTGTCATTGTGTTGGGGACTGCTAAAATTAACTTCCTTTTATTGTTGTATTGGGGACTGCTAAAAGTAGCTTCCTTTTGTCATTGTGTTGGGGACTGCTAAAAGTGCTTCCTTATTTAATTTTTTTGATGGAGACTGCTAAAAGTTGTTGGTTAGCCAACCAAAGTTGAAGGAAAGGTCACCCGCCTACTGGTGACTATGTAAAGCCCTGTTAGTGGATATGAGGTGTTAACTGGGTTGATTTTCAATGTACAGAATATTGCGTCAAACTGACACGTCCCTCAAATCTATGTCTGTTTGTAAACATTACATAAAGAATTTCTGATATTATGGGAATGTTAAAAAAAAAAAAATGCATGTATATATCATTTTTGGGATATGCCAGCAGTACTCCTTGTTGGTTAAATCAGACAGGTGCAAGATGGATTTCGAGGGACCTCAGTAATCTGCAGTGTTTTTTTGTGGAGCTAACTGGAATGTATTAAAAAACTTTTACAAGTTTGAATTCAAAAGTATCAGTCGTCTGTTAAAGGCATAATCATCTATATACAGGGCTGGTTTATCATTACCAATAATACACTTCAAAATGTAGAATTTTATAATTGCACGTTTCAGTGCATCCTTGGGATGTTGCTTGGTTGTCGTTCGTTACTTAGTTTCAGATGTCGACTCAATTTTACAGTACTTAGGCTCTCCCAGGGGTTTTGGGGATCTGGGGAACATGGCCCTTATTTTTAGAGATCTGGGAAACATTGGCAATTACTTTAAGGGATCTGGGGATCAAAGGCCTAATTTAACGGATTTAGGGAACAGTGTCCAAAATAATAAAAATAACTTGTTTCACAGTCTGGATCTGAGGAACAATGGTAATTACCTTAAGTTATCTTGGGAACATGGCCCCTCTGGAAGGGCCTCATACTTACAAATTAAAGATAGCAGTTTCAGTTTAGAATCTGATTGAATGGTATAACCAAATTGGTGGTGATGAGTGTTGTGGGGTGCGGGTGGGGTCACAACACTGGTAGTGAGGGGAAACTAAAAACTAGGTTATTTGGTTTTGGGATGCAACCCAACACCGGGGTTTGGGTCACAACCAAACACTTTGGTTTGTGGGGCAACCCATCAATGGGGTTAAGGGTTCTGTTTTGTGGTTTTGGTGATTTTTTTATAGTATGTATGATTGTTTGTTTCTTTTAAACTTTTATTTCTCTTTTGCTTATGCATGTATCATGTTCCGTATGACAATTTATAAAAAAAATATGCTATTATTCTTAAAGCATGTTTATTTAACTCATGAATGTAAATTGTGAATGCATGAAATGCCTTTGTTGATTTCAGACTGCCATAGGGATTGCAATACAAGCTGGTGATGTTGATGAAGTGAATAGACTGGTGAAGAGGGGTGAAAATGTGCACTTTAAAGATAGGGTAATCATGACAAATAAGTATCACTTATTGCTATCAATGATGTAGATGCAATACCCATATTTCCCATAATAGTAGCGCCCAGACCCTATGCAAAATGCTAATGGGCACTCGTATAAAATGTAAAAAAGAAAATTAAAAAAAAAGTTTTTGTTTTTTGTTTTTTTAAAGAGTGTTGGGGCTCTTATTAGGGGAAATTATCTTCAGATAGTCAAAATATTTTCTAACGAGTCTGCATTGTATATGCACCTCTCGTGAGATCCTGCAGATAATGGCTTGTCCACTCGAGGTGATACACATTTCAAGAAAACATAACTCTAGTAATAATCCTGTTTTACACCATTTTTAGTTTGTAAACGTTTAATAATTAACGCGATAGCTTTTTTTTTTGTGGATTATGTGTATCCAGACAATTTTGCTGTTAAATTTGATAAACAAAATAATTAGGTTAACGTTTGAAGCTTTCGCATTTTAGTTCTATAAAGTTAAATTGTCCTATTAAGATATCACAATATTCATTAATAAATGGAAGCTTTAGCTTTCAATATACTTCTTTATAAAGTTAAAACATTTCGGATTTGTTTATTGAACGATTATTTTTATCTTTTACAGAAACAGAACACATACCTTCACTATGTATGTACGATGTACAGACCGAGTGTGTTTTATGCGTTAGTCGCTCATTGTGTGAATATTAGCTCTCAAAACAGGGTAGGTTTGTAGATATCAGCTTCCAACTATTTAGTTAAATCAAACGCCCAGTACATATATGTATATCTATTTCAAAACAGAGACAAACTAGGATGATCATTGCTCTATTTAAAGTCCATATCCCAGTTTACCACAGATGTATACCATTTCTAAAACTACTGACGATGCAAAACTTAACATATTATGAAAATCCGAACTCTAGAGACACAATATAAGCAGATTTAACCAGCCAAGCCAAAGCTCAAAACAGGAAGTAAGAGTTGCCAACTCATAATTCATTTTACGCCTATTCAATCTCAGGTATGTTAAGTACCCTTGAATAAATCTATATGTTTAAATGGCACATACAATATTTTGTGACCTGGACACCTGGTTATACGATTTTGTAGTGTGATTTTGCTGTTATTTAGCAGTTTAATGCCTTTAAATCATACACTGTCCACCAGCAAGGTGTAACATACAGTATGGGACAAGTACAGTATGAAAAAATTGCTTTCTTATACTCAAGTCCCAAAAACATTCTTTTTTAGGCCAAAAATAAAATTATGTTTGTTTCCCCTTCCCGACCCATGCAAAAAAGGGTTGGGTAGGTAGGTAGGTAAAATATTTTTTTTATTTCATTTCTTTTATTTGAGATCAAAACTGGAATACATGCTACCTATAAGACACATTTAAGACGGTACCAAAAAAAAAAAAAAAAAAAAAAAAAAAAATTCGGGTCGCGGCAATTTCGGTGGGTCGGTCGGGAAGGGGAAACAAACATAATTTTATTTTTGGCCTTAAATGATTTACAGATATGGAATAATTTTTGTACTCTGTTGAAGAATGTTAAATTGCTATAGTGGGTAAAAACAGATTGTCATGCAGTAGAAAAGCTGGATATAGAATGGCTACGATTACATTTTTTTCGAATTGCTATAATTTTAGCATGGAAATACTGCGCTACATGTGACGGCCCTACAGCGAGAATCTGGTCATGTGGGAGACATAATGGCTTGTGGGATAGATCCATTCATTAAAAATAAGGTCAGTTACTTATTGAGAAAATGCAGTGCTCAAGGTATTAGATAGCACCCCATCTCCCACACACCCCATTTAGGGCTTGTCTTTTTTTCCCAAACAAGAAACTCATTGAATCTTGGTGGAAAATATACTGTTAGCTTTAAATCTAATATATGTATTTATCATGCAACTAATGTTTCTACTATAGAAATACAGCTACTGTCTACTAACCTAATATTTTCCGCCCAACTGCTGTATTATGCTAGCGACTACACAGGCTATTATTCGTTGACTTAAAAAGTCAGGAATCAGCCATTTAAACTATGAATATACACAATATTGTTTATGCTTATCAATTTAGAAATGCAATACATTATCAAAAGAAAGTATTTTGCATTTATTGTCTATATAAACGTACTTAAAAGCCGAAAATGTTTTTTGCCAAAGTTACTGACCCTGACAAACTATCTTCCATTTGTATTTTGACGGCAGCAGACATAAACTGTACAGTTCCATTGTTTTTCAGGTAAATTGTCTTAATTAAAACAGTTGCATGATAAAAAAATTACATGGTTAGTAACTTAGAATTTCAGTTGTATTTTGGCTTGTGTCGAAAAGTGATAAATGCGAGCCTCTGGCGACTTTCCTTACACTCGCCAAAATACAGCCGAAATTTTAAATTACTAACCATTTTATTCATATTAATTAGTTAAGACTGGTCGGATTTGTCTGATTTCATTTCGTCTTCATCATAAAGAAGCAATCTCTAGTAGTCATCTAAGTCTTCTGTCATGCATTAAAATGTTGCCATACGCATCTGCTGTATTCTACCTTTTAAGCACCCAATAAGCTTCCCTTGCATTGCATCATTATCAAATCGAAAATAATAAGCACCCTTTTCATCTTCACAGTCATTATTGAGAAAATTGACTTCCCTACAGTAACATTTTCAACTTTATATTTCAACATTCATCTTTTAATCAAAATGCATTTTTGTGTGTATTTTCACTTTTAAATTCAGTTTTATTATACAAATATTGCATTCCAGTGAGGTTGATATTGAATATTGTCAACCTGAGAAAAATATTTTGTAAAAGTGTTTTTATGAGGTATAATACATATCTAATCTGTGTTAAAGTAATGCCATCTGCAGAATATACAGACTTTCAGTATTTTTTTATTCCTCAATGGGTCGGAGGAAGCAAATACCGAAAATGTTCTTGTAAAGATGGCATCTACATTCTTTACTTTTACTATATTTATGTAGGAGGGCAAGATGGCAGAAGAATTGAAAACACAAAACAGATACTGGTACATGGTATATGAGAAATACAAGGTACGTAATGCAGTGTATTCTTTATTATTAACTTATCCTAGATTTTAATTTCTTCATATCCAGATGAATAACATAAAGTATTAAAAGTTGCACACATATTTTCATAGTTGGAATATGCTCACTTTTAAATCATAAAATGCTTCCATGGGGGACGTTGCTTTTACAAAAGCGTGTGTATGTGTGTGGGGGGGGCGGGGCATAAAAGTTACCTCTAAAATGCTTTTGGGAGGTATTTTTCTAAACTAGACCTAAAAGCATAAAAGTTACCTCTAAAATGCTGTTGGGAGGTATTTTTCTAAACTAGACCTAAAAGTTGGATGGGGAGCGTTTTTACGGGGTATACGGTATTTAAAGTTACACGCAATAATTGCACATGTGTTTTTAAAATGTTCACTTATTTTAAGCTGTTCAAATATTTTTATGTTGCTCCCATATTAAAAATAGCTCACATACTTACATTAAGCACATATTTAAATTTGCTCTGTATTAATCAAATCTGATGTATTACTGAACTCGTAACAACATCTGATCCGGACCAAGTTGCAGAGTTAACTTTCTTTGAACGACATTACTGTGTTTGGTTTCTTCTTATCTCCCACAGCTTCTCAAACACCTTTAAGTAAAAGTCTGGGGAGCTGTTATTGTTATATTTCTATGGGTGAAAGATCGGAAGTTCGACGTCATCTGCCGATAATGTTTGTTAAAGCGAAACATTTCGGTAGAAATCATACATAAACTGATTTTAAATGTAGTAAATAGATTATTTAACTGATAAGTTTGATTATAGCAAAATGATGGTCGGCTTATTTTTTTTCACTGACTAGCATCGGCTTTTTAGTGAAAAGAACCACATGCAAACCATCCTGTGAAGGGATTTCTCTGTAATCGATCCCAGCAGTTAAATAATCTCTATTAAATGAACTATGCTGCATGGGAGATAACCCTGTTCATATTATTCACTACTCAATTTTTTTGCCTTTTGTTCTAATTCTTAATGTGATACATACCAAAGTTGGAATCCCAACGGTAAGCTTCAACATACCCACTTCCTGTAAAATTGTCACTTAACAAATTAATACAGGCAATGCTGCTTGTCTAAATGTTTCTAGATATTGCATGAGTTATGCCCCTTTATATAATTATTTGTTCTACTTTTCTAACTGGTATCTAGCTTTTGCTGTAACTATTGAACTTAGGTATATTCACTTGTTACTATATTGAATGGTCTTTATTAACATCTGAGCATTTATTATCATATATCATTTTATATACATAGTTTTTATTGGCTGAAAAGCAGTCACGTGATAATCATTAGTATGAACTACTGACTTGAAAATGTGTTCAAACCTGTCCAATCCGGTTTAAACCAGACCTGTGAGTCAATAGTTCTCTTTCGGGGGAATAGTTCTCTTGCCGAGTCAATAGTATCTTCCAGATCATTCAAGCGCTTTACTACCAATGTCAGTTATTTACCATAAGCGCTCAATGACATAGAATAAACATTAACAATGGAGGACGCGCAACGTCAGCCTCGCAACGTTTTCATTGATCAACTGAGGAAGAATTGGAAGAATTAGTGCAAGCGATACATTCAAAAGCAAAGAAAAGTGTTAAAGAAAACAATGTTTCCATATTAAAAATAAATTACTTAACTTGAAACATTTTCTTTCTTTTTTCTCTATGATTCAATATAATAAAACAACTATCTACTTCTGTTTCTGTCAACGGTTAAAACTATTCAACCTCGGGAATGACTATTGACACTCAGCAGTGAACTATTGACCTCGACTGCATCTCGGTCAATAGTTCACTGCTTCGGGTCAATAGTCATTCCCTTGGATGAATAGTTTTAACCATTGACCTCAATAGAAGTAGATAGTTGTATATTGTTACATGCGTATGTTGTAATATATATATGTATATTTATCACATAACTTGTGCTGTTGGAATGTAACAAAGCTATCACATAAATATCATAATACACTAGTGTAATAAATATGCAAATGAAGGCTGAACCATTGCTCATCGTTTCCGTTCAGCTACATGCAGGTGTACAATCAGAATTGCCCTGTTGATTACTGCTTTTTTCTAAATTAATGTAATAAATGATGGGATAATGAAAAAAGTTAATGATATTTATTCGCATTTTTTTTACTCTTTTGCATTTTACAGAGTCTTATTGTACTGAGAAAATTTTCTACTAATACTGGTACATGCTGATGCCAAAAAAAATGAGTCAATCTCATTTACATCAGACCCTCTGTTACGCTACAATATTCTCTGCTATAAGGCGTACAATTAGAGTGTATCAAAGCTTAATTAGGATCTGATTTTATTGAGATTGCAAATGTGTTGAACTATGTTGTTGCATGCATTGCATGTAATTTTGAATACTGCACACATACTGATTCATATTTACATTCACCTGATAGTGAAATAGCGTCTAATTTCGAATAAGCTTCACTTTTCGGTTGGCAGACATAACTGTGCACGCATCAGGATTGGTAGATGGAGCTAACTGCGCACATATACGGTGTGCTTAATTCAATAGAACATGGCTATTCCACAATCTGAAAATACACTGGCAATATTTATCTTTCTTAATTGATCATTACCTGTCTCCTAAGGCAGGTTATTCTCGGTATTAAAACAACGAACAAATATTTTATAAGAATTTATTCACACATTTTCGGCGTTTATGTTGTTTTGAAGGCCACTTTTACCAAAAAGCGCTTACTCTCTTCATGGAATTTGCATTCAGAATCACATAAATGCTGAAAATTTACGAATCAATTATTAAATATGCTATCGAAGATGGTGTATTGTATACATGAGAACGGTCATAGGAGTCAAAGGTCATATAGGTCAAATACCACCATTTTAGTTTTGATTTTATTTATATGTATATGGACATGATGATTCTTTATGTGACACAGTAAATAGTTGTTGTCTTGTGGTTTTGAAGAAATTGTTTGGACCAAATTATACAGAGGGAGTAAGTAGTAGGAATTATATGTATTTGTACTAATTAAGCTTTTGTCTTATTATGGTGAACAAGTTCGTCAATATTTTGACTAATTAATAGTGTGGGTTATTGCTTTTAATAGATTGGCTGGAATTTGGTAAAATTTTAATTTGTAATTTTAATACTCTCATTGTTCCAACAGGAAAAATAAGAAACATAACTTATGTTTAAGCATTTTGTGTAGCCTTATATGGGTATATATATGCGGACACATATGGATCACTTTGTTTGGTATTGGCTGCTGCGACAATAGAATTCATACTTAAACATGCAACTTAAACTGCGTCATAACTTGCAAAATATTTGGCCTTTTGCATAGTTACTTCCCTTAGATGTGAAGTCACCATTTAGATTGAAAAAAAAAAAAATATCCTTTGAGAACAAAAGGAAAAAGATTATTTCTAAAATTGTGATTATTTTTCTTCCTAGGTATATCGTGTGTTAGAATTTAGACATAATCTGCAATGTTAAATAAAGAGAATATTAAATTATCCGCCATTTTGATTTCATCCTTTTCGT
Organism: Cyrtodaria siliqua; assembly: GCA_037043455.1. NCBI lineage: Eukaryota > Metazoa > Mollusca > Bivalvia > Adapedonta > Hiatellidae > Cyrtodaria > Cyrtodaria siliqua. The sequence goes on along the minus strand of JAWPHD010015696.1, from coordinate 41,005 downwards.
TGAATCTCATATTAACTTAATATGTCACTGACAGTCACAGGGAATATTGGTTACTACCATGTGACGGGGCAGTTTCCAATCAATTTAAGAGGATTTTAAAGAAAATGGGATAAAATGTATTGCATGAATCAAGATACTATACATGTTATTTTACTCTTGAATTGCATGAATGGGGTTTTATTATTATTTAATTGTAACAATACGTAACAAACAAATTAAACTAATTACTAACCCTATTTGAGTTGACTATATAGAGAATATTATGTCAGTGCCTTTTATTATCAAGTTTATTGAGCCTCGCCATTCTTCGTTTTCTAAGCCTCACCTAATAAACTTGATAGTTAAAGGCACTGACATAATATTCTATTTATCATGTAGGTTATCCACATTTTCTGTATGAATTACTATTATTACCTATTTCTCAGAATGTTACGCTTATCGAGGACGCTGCCATGTTGTTATTTTTTGTTTGTTTTATGACCATGTTACGTGCATGACGTCAGATAACGTTACGTACAATAAATGCCGAGGGATTTCGCATTGATTTGCTTTATTGGTCAGTGCCTAATAAAGTAAAATTTATTAGGTCACCCTTTTATTATGCAGAAAAGTGCATATCTGCATGATAAATCATTATATATTTACAATATTTTGTATGAGCTACCTAACTTTGATCTCGTAACTAATCATATGGTGTTTTTGCAGCTAAACTAATTTTTTTAATTATAAATTTAATGGGAAAAGGGTTTATAGTATTATGTTGTACACATGTGCTTAAATAATAAAATAAATAGCTTTGAATATTTGTATATGTTTTTTATTTAAATGATAACCTGAATACTATACAAATTTACATGTTCAATTCAGTTATTATTTTTCCAGTAAATTACTAATAAATGCCCACCCCCTACTTTTGTCCTAAGTATTTTATTTATTTTTTCAGTCCAAATGTACAATTCATTGAGCCTTTTTTGTTTTGTTTCAGCCTGGATTGTTTCATGCAGTGAAAAATCATGACATACCCAGTATACGTAGATTGTTACGCTGCTGGTGTCGTGTGGATGCCATCTATGTAAGTATAAGGAATGGATCCATTGGGCATGGAAAGTTTCTACCGTTTAAATCTGAAATGTCTACGGTTGTTTCAAATGTTTTGAGACAACTTAAATGTAAATTTGAAATAAAATAATATTGTAATAAGATTCATATTATGTAAAATGATTGCCACATTTTTAATTTTCTAACTGCTGTCTCTTTCATATTATAGTAACATGTGTGAATGCATGTACCCCATACATATATAAGCTCATTTTCACACAGAGGGAACAAAGTTGGGATGATCTGACATACATTATAGGATTATTGGCTGATATATTGGGAAAGTGTGGTGTTTTGGCATTGGCTGATATATTTTGAAAGTTGTGGTGTTTTGGCATTGGCTGATATATTGGGAAAGTGTGGTGTTTTGACATTGGCTGAAATATTGGGAACGTGTGATGTTTTGACATTGGCTGATATATTGGGAAAGTTGTGGTGTTTTGACATTAGCTGATATATTGGGAAATTGTGATGTTTTGACATTGGCTGATATATTGGGAAAGTGTGGTGTTTTGGCATTGGCTGATATATTGGGAAAGTGTGGTGTTTTGACATTAGCTGATATATTGGGAAGTTGTGATGTTTTGACATTGGCTGATATATTGGGAAAGTGTGGTGTTTTGACATTGGCTGCTATATTGGGAAAATGTGGTGTTTTGACATTGGCTGATATATTGGAAAAGTGTGGTGTTTTGGCAATGGCTGATATATTGGGAAAGTGTGGTGTTTTGACATTGGCTGATATATTGGGAAAGTTGTGGTGTTTTGACATTGGCTAATATATATTGGGAAAGTGTGGTGTTTTGACATTGGCTGATATATTGGGAAGTTGTGATGTTTTGACATTGGCTAATATATTGGGAAGTTGTGATGTTTTGACATTGGCTAATATATATTGGGAAAGTGTGGTGTTTTGACTTTGGCTGATATATTGGGAAAGTTGTGGTGTGTTGGCATTGGCTGATATATTTGGAAAATGTGGTGTTTTGACATTGACTGATATACTGGACAGTTGTGGTGTTTTGGCATTGGCTGATATATTGGGAAAGTGTGGTGTTTTGACATCGGCTGATATGTTATGAAGTTGTGATGTTTTTGACATTTGCTGATATATTGGGAAAGTGTGGTGTTTTGACATTGGTTGATATATTGGGAAAGTGTGGTGTTTTGACATTGGCTGATATATTGGGAAAGTGTGGTGTTTTGACATTGGCTGATATATTGGGAATGTGTGGTGTTTTGACATTGGCTGATCAGGGTTCTGGAAATATTTTGAAAATCCACTTGCCCAGGGCAAGTGGATTTTCAAAAGTCACTTGCCCTGCCCATAATGTCACTTGCCCCACAATTAAGAACACTTAATTGCCCCAAAAATTGGCGCTGTCCATTATTCGTGTTAAACGGACCGCCGTGTAATTTGGACCATTATACTTAGTTAGAAAAGGAAGGGAGAAATTCAATGTATTTTATGAATTAGTGTTACTTAAATCATAAAATGATAAGACAGTATACAACCTCATTTTATTCCGCCCTCCCACCCCACCAATCACCACACACACAACCCCAGCATTTTTGATGACCATCCAAACAAAATGCTTGGCAGCTAGTGTACGGAACTTTTAATGTCACAGTGTGTACAATTAACCAGTTGACAGAAAAAAAGAAGCTATTGTATTCATTTAAATGTGCGACAAGCAAAGAAACAAGACAAAAACGTTATTAAAAATATTCACTTGACCCCCAATTTCTGCAACCATGGTAACGTTCCTACGGCTTTGTATTTTAACTAAAGGGAATTATATGAAAGCAAGAGGCATGAATAGGGGTTCGCTAGGAATTGTTTAAGAAGTAGTAGCAGTAACCTTATTTATCAAAAGCGAACGTTTAGAACTTGAGAAAAAGTTCCGTGATTGGTTCTGAAATCGCGAAAACCCATGACATGCGCATATCGCTAAGTTATGCAACTTATTTGTGTAGAATGCACTTCCATATACGTTTAATTACAGATTATATCAATTAAATACACCAAATACCTCATAAAAGCGCATTGGTAAACGAGTGCTTTGAGTAAAAGAAATGTATTGTCGTTACGAAAAAATCTTCGGCAAAATTATCTAAACAAAAACATAACGTCACGTGGGTCTGTCAATCATTATTTTGACACATTAAATTTGCAAATTAAGTAACAGTTATCTGATTTGATTGGTGGAAGGTCCAAATGACGTTCACAGATTTCTGAATTTATATTTGGAAGGTCACGGACATAATTGCCGCGATTTTATTGGCCGATGGACACACGTCTGACGGTCGTGTCAGGATTGTTGTTTTCAAACGGTGTGAAATGCGCGTGTGGGTTAATTAAGTTGTTTATTGAAATAATGCCACAAATTAAGCTGCCTGGGGCGAGATTGTTGATTGTTGATTTGTACCGAAAGTTGTTTGATCTTATTAACAACCGCTAGCGGCGAAAAACAGCGGCAAGTTTTATTCAGTTATCAAAATGAAATTCTGATATGGCTAGTTTGTCACTTGATTTGTTCTGGAATGGCAATGTCCGTCGGGCAAGTGGCGGGCAACCAGATTTGCGAAGGTCACTTGCCCGCACCCAAAATCCACTTGCCCGGGGAGTCGGGCAACCGTATTTCCGGAACCCTGCTGATATATTGAGAAAGTGTGGTGTTTTGACAATGGCTGATATAATGGTAAAATGTGGTGTTTTGACATTGGCTGGTATACTGGAAAGTTGTGGTGTTTTGACATTGGCTGACATATTGGCAAGTTGTGGTGTTTTGACGTTGGCTGGTATACTGGAAAGTTGTGGTGTTTTGACATTGGCTGACATATTGGCAAGTTGTGGTGTTTTGACATTGGCTGGTATACTGGAAAGTTGTGGTGTTTTGACATTGGCTGACATATTGGCAAGTTGTGGTGTTTTGACATTGGCTGATAGATTGGAAAGTTGTGGTGTTTTAGCAGTGGTTGATATATTGGGAAAGTGTGGTGTTTTGGCAATGGTTGATGTATTTGGAAGTTCTGACATTCATTACATGATCATTGGTTAATATATTGGAAAGTTGTGGTGGCATGCCTCATTTTCAATATTAAGGGTACACATATCATTTACCTAATACCAGCAGTCGTTGTGATCTGACTTCCTGCAAAACACCACAGGTTGATATATTGGGTAGTTATGGTGTTCAGACATTCTCTACATCATCATTGGTTGATATATTGCGTACATGAGTTGATATATCGGGAAGTTGTGGTGTTCTGACTTTACATGTAATCGTCAGAGCTTTATCACAGGAGAATGTATTGGGAAATTGTGGTATTCATACATTCTACCGGTATACAATCTTATTTTATTATTTTTTTGCAGAACAAGCAGACACTGAGACAGTTTGCAGCATGTCAGAAGTTCCACGATATTGTTGTCATGATAGATGAACAAATGGCTACCACGGTAAGTGATGTCTTCCTAGTTAGATAACTGACTCCACGTCCTTTTGTTTAACTGACTCCATGTTCTTCTGACTGATGCTATGTCCTTCTGTCTTTTGTCTGCAACCTAATCTTGGCCATAACTTCAAAAATATTTGACCTATGTTCATGAAACTTTAAACAAATCTTCATCTTACCTCAAGGAATGTCACTACACATGTCCAATAACTCTTGACATTCATTTTGGCAGAGTCATGGCCCTTTTCGTAAAACTTTAACCTGCAATTTAACCAAGCTCATAAGTTGGCAAAATATTGTCCTACGGTTATGAAACTTGCTTATCAATTATTAAAATGCCATTGACATGTCCAATAACTCTGAAATTCATTTTGGCAGAGTTATACCCCTTTTCACAGAACTTTAACCTGCAACCTAACTTAGCTCATAACCTGGCAAAACTTCAACCTATGGTCATAAAACTTTTGGCAGTTCTTTCTTACCAATAATTCAATGCAAAGTTATGCCCCTTTTAAGAAACTTTAACTTTAAAAAATCATGAAGGATTTCACCTCCTGTCTTCAGACTGTCCTTGCCTGGCGGGCGACACAAGTGTTCCGTGCAACACCCTTGTAGTTGTTGACAGCAAATCAAAAAAGCACTTATTATGTATTACAGTCTATTTACCAAAACCATATATTAGGTGTAGTCTTATTGTTTTAAATGCAAATAAAACAAATATTTGACCCTTTTCAATTAAATATTGGCAGAAAACCCAATTGTTACCTTATTTACTCATTAATTCCGGACACCTAATTAATTGAAGGAAATAATAAAACTATTGCTCGGACATATTAAGAAATCAATCTTATTTCAATAGTTTTGATAGTTTTATAAATTCGGACATCGGGAAAAGATGAACTATTCGCCGAAAATGACAGGTTAAAATTATGATCAACGACTTCTTCTAATTGCTGATAGTATCTCGATAATTACCAACAGAGGCAGCAGAATATACTTCAATGAATTTAATTGTAACTTGTTTGATGCAATAAAATAAAAAGTTTTTGATCAGTGATTTTTTACTGTTATTAACGAGCCATTTTGAAACAATTACATTATTACTGACCCATGCTATAAACATCCATATAAATTCTGTGTAAACGGTGAGGCGCTGTTGAAACAATTGTTTAAACCAGGTAAAACCATTCCAATGTAGGTGTTACGGGTTGTTTTGTGTTGTCGCTGTAGTAGCTAGTGGGCCATTCCATTATCTGGCATTACAAGCAAAAAAATACGGACTCGCTCACACAGGTAAAGTGTTGTGCAATTTGATGTCTGCTTGTACAGACACATCAAATATTTTTAGCTCTATTATCGAAATCTATTCGATAATAAGATCGGACCAGTAACAGCAGAGTTATGGCCCTTGATTTAGTTAGAGGGCTGGTGTGGCGCAGTCGGTAGCGCGGCGAATTTATAACCGGAGGCCCCGGGTTCAATCATCCGTGGTGCCACTGAGTTCCGTCAGTGTGTTCTTGGGCAAGACACTTTCCCTTAGCCCCGTCCGTCGGATGGGGACGTAAACCGGGCGGTCCCGTGTATCGGTCTATCCTCCGAGCACGTTAAAGAACCATAGAAATCTATTCGATAATAAGAGTAGGGCAGGTTCCCGGATTCCTATGTATCTTCCCCTCTCTCTGGGCGGCTCTAAGGCCATACAAAATTAATAACTTGGTTCTCAGGCCCGCCCGCATGTCTTTTTTTGGTGCCGCATTGCCGATTTTATCTCAAAAGTAATAAAATAAAAATTGGAAATGCGCTACCGAAATTTCGAAAAGTTCCGCATCCAAGTACGTTCCGGTTTTTACATGCAACTACCTCAGGGGAATCCCCTTGTGGCTAGACTGGTGCGCGGCCGACTATCTGCCACTCTGCTCGCTAGCTTGTGAGTGTTGCAGTCGTGCGGGTACCAATCTAGGAGTCAGACGCTTGAGACGCTTGGAACTAGTAGGTGCTACAGAACAGGCGATTTATTCAAGCGTCTAATTGACAAAGTCTCACAACAACATGCAATAGTTCATGCGTGATCTAATACAAATATACAGACTTATTGTGATTGAAAGAAGCATAAGTCGGGAAGAAATGATAAGGTAATGATCGACAATAGAGATGAGCTGATCCAACTGGTTATTGCACATGTATTTCGAGATATGTTGCATCAATACATGTATTGGAATGAAAAGTTTGGATAAAAAAAAAATCGCCCGCGTGTCTGTTGACCACTGTAAAATTGTTAAAAAAAATGCGCCCGCCCGCATCTCTTCTCAGAAAAAGTGGCCTGAGAACCAGGTAATCAATTTTTTGTGATGATAGGGCCTTCGTTTTTTATCCGATCTTTACCAAACTTTACCAGATTGTTAATGTCAATAAAAGCTCAGAGAAGGTCGAAAACCACCCAAATCGGACCAGTAACAGCGGAGTTATGGCCCTTGATTTAGTTAAAAATGCTATATTTTGCCTCGTTAAGACGATAGGGCGTTCATTTTTTGTTCGATCTTTATCAAACTTTACCAGATTGTTATTGTCAATAATAGCTCGGACAAGGTTGAAAAACAGCCAGATTGGACCAGTAACAGCGGAGTTATGGCCCTTGATTTAGTTAAAAATGCTATATTTTGCCTTCTTAAGATGATAGGGCCTCCATTTTTCATCCGATCTTTACCAAACTTTACTAGTTTGTTAGTGTCAATAAAAGCTTGGATAAGTTCGAAAATCAACCAGATCGGACCAGTAACAGTGGAGTTAGGGCCCTTAATTTAGTTAAAAATGCTATATTTTGCCTCGTTAAGATGATAGGGCCTTCATTTTTCATCCGATCTGCCAGAAATTCAAGATGGCCGCCACAGCTAAAAATAGATTTTTAAAAAATAAGTTTGTAGCGACTACTTCTTGAAAACTATAAGTGATATTGATATGGGACTTTTTCTAAAATTATCAGCATGACATGATGTTGATCCTTGTGGAAACTTATTTTGATTCGACGTTAAACATGGCTGCCAGTGGCCATCTTTTGTTACATAGAGTTATATAGTAAAAACTTGTAGCGACTACTCCTCTGAAACTACTTGACGGATGTTCATGAAACTTCACAGGAATGTTGCTCTTGATGTCTAGTTGATCCTAGAAAAATTTCAGGTTGGCCAGAAATTCAAGATGGCCGCCACAGCTAAAAATAGATTTAAGATAAATAAGTTTGTAGCGACCACTTCTTCAAAACTATAAGAAATATTGATATGGGACTTTTTCTAAAATTATCAGTATGACATGATGTTGGTCCTTGTCGTAAATCGTTTTGATTTGATGTTAAACATGGCTGCCAGCGGCCATCTTTCTTTACATAGAGTTATATAATGAAAACTTGTAGCGACTACTCCTCCGAAACTACTTGAGGGATTTTCATGAAACTTCACAGGAATTTTGCTCTTGATGTCTAATTGATCCTAGCGAAATTTCAGGTCGGCCGGATATTCAAGATGGCCGCCACGGTTAAAAATAGATTTTCAAAAAACAAGTCTGTAGCGACTACTTCCTGAAATCAAAATCAATCAGTAGAGCTTCAAGGTCATTGACCTCTTGTTTTTTATATTCTTCATTTCTTTATTTTTCATCAATTTTTGCGCACAATATGACCTATTTATGTGTCGATGTGCCGTAAAACATCATTCATTCATTCATTCATTGACTTTTTTTCTTTCTTTTATTATTTTATGTCTTTATTTTTTTTAATTTTTTAATTTTTATTTTTTTTTATTTTTATTATCTCTACTGGCCAAGTTCGAAAACCAGCCAGATAGTACCAGTAATGGCGGAGTTATGGCTCTTGATTTAGTTAAAAATGCTAAATTTTGCCTCTTTAAGACGATAGTCACTCGTTTCATTGATGTTATAAGAGCCATATTAGCAAGTAGAGCGTGCACAGACCCTCTTGGGCCTCTTGTTTATTTCATACTATAAGCATGGCATGCTTTATTTTTTAGCTTCGATTTGAGGAATAACATGATGGTGCAATTAAATGGACAAAGAACACGACTATTTTATAATTTTAATTGTTTTTTTTATTTATTTATTTTCTGCAATACTTTGTATATTTTTATTTTGTAATAAAATAATCAACATATTTAAAAATTGCCTTGTCTCATTGTTCAATCAAGTTCATTTCTACATTTCAAACAAAATATAATAATTTAATATAATAAACTACATGTCATAATTGTTCATTAGTTCATTGTTTACACATTTTTTAATAGTTCACTGTTGTGGATTGAATCGCATAAAGCCCAGTATACTATTACACAGTCCGCACTAGCCAGCATATAACTACACTTGTGACTAGAACGTGACACTTCCACAGATCAAACAGTGTACCGCTCGCTCACCGCAAAATTCAAAGGATTATGCAAATAGAAAAACCCACTCTACCTGCGTGTAAAGTGTGTCTCGGTGTACTGATTTCACAGGTTTTATGGTTTGCCCAAGTTGAGTACCGTAATTTTAGACAGTTTATAGAATAGCCAAATAATTACCAATAAGTGATAATTGGTGGATGGATTTTCGTTATTACGGTAAACAACGAAGGTGAGATTGCCCCGAACATCACAATTAAAAATACTTACCGTAGAATGTTAATTTAACGTTCCTCTCAAAATATTCGGACATTGGCAAATATGCGTTAATTTTGGAAAGTTATATTTCCGGACACCAATTTTATTTTATTTTATCCCGTCGGAACTGATAGAGTAAATACGGTATATATATATATATATTTTTTTTTAAATACTGTATGTATGTAAGTATGTACCTTGATAGGGTTTGACACTTTGTTTATTTTAATAATGTGTGTCACATTTGAATTGTTTCCGGATTATTTCAAATAAAATGTACTTCTCCCATTTCAGAACATGATCTATGGAGTGTTTGAGGGGAATTATGAGAAAGTTCAGGAAGCGTTGAAGAAGACACGGTGTCGGGTGAACTTCGAGAATGAGGTACTGTGAAATCATCAATATTTGTAGGGGATTTAATTTCGGTGGATTTCGTGGTTGACCCAAATCAAATACCCACACAAAAAAAAAATGTGCTAAAAATGCCCAGAAGTTTGAATAATGTGTAAGAAAACAGTCTTGATTCGGAATCCATAAATTGGCATAATGTACAGTATCACATAGCAGTTTTGGGCTCATCATTTAGTCAATAACTATTGAATCGGGTTATATGTTATTAGAAAAAAAGGTTTATGTATTTATTAAACATTTATTTTGATAATAAAAACTAAAAACTTGAATGTTTGTTTTAATCTCTTCAAAGCCAGTATACCGATTTTTAGGTCCGCAGTTGTGTATTAGTAATCGTTCATGAATGGTATTAACGTTTGTTATCATTGTCATCAATTACCGAGAACTTAGTATTATTTGTTCGACAACTGGGTGGGTTCTCAATAAATTGAAAGCGGAAATTATTTGTTATATTTTATCAACAAGAGCATACTAGAAACGGACAGAACACGAATAAAAAAGTCGTATTTTGAAAACAAAAAGAAATAGCTATTAAATTTTGTATTGTTTCAATGACTCAAGCGGTTTTGGCCGAGATAAAAACTTAGTAACAAATCAATAACCAGGCAAACGTGCGTTGTACGCATGACCGATTACTAGAATAAACAGGAAATAATTAGTAAGGATAAACAATGATGTCGGTCATAAATCTCCGTTAATTGGATGTGTTTAATGTCTAATGACCCAATGTTAATTGGGCAATTTGACATGTGACAGGAAATGTGTGACGTAATCGTCGGATGTTTTTCCACTAGGCTAAAAAAATCAGAAATACGCAAATTTACGTCCCCTCGAAATTGTTTTTTTGGAAAAAAACTCGAAATTTTAATGCCCACGAAATAAAATGACTTCACAGTATATAAATTTGACAGCAACATGAAAGCCACACTCCAACACACTTGCATATGTCCTGCATTCTGACTGGTTGGGTCATTCAAATTTGCATTGTATATATATGTATAAACTGTCTCAAATTTAGCAAGTTCAGATTCAACACTTGTTCTGATTGGATGACATATATAATATGCAACATTATATTTTGTTGAACGACATCATAGTTGCATGTAAACAAACTGATATCAATTATCAATAATAATAAATCAAGATGGGAGCCCGCATGGAATGCCTTTGACCGTTGATTGGACTGTTTAAACAGTGTTAAATCACAGGCACCCGGCACAGAGCTAGGATAGTAAAAGATGGACTTAGAGAGATTGAAATATTAATTAATTGATTTCTGGACCCAAGCAAATGTTTATATATAATTATGTATATATATTATATACTAAAAGGTATTGAACTCCTTAAACGGCCAAAAAACTCCAACAGTTCTATACTACTTGTTATTTCTCGGTACGTAAGTCAACCTGGGCAGCATAACCTGCTCATGTCACAAGTAGAATTATACATATAACCAATAAAACATAAACTGTCATTCAATCTCTCGTACTTTTTTTGTACCAGAGAATTAAATATGCCAACTTGGGCGAATTTCAGTTCAATGACAGGAAGATGGCACGGCTCTTACTAGATATAATCTATAGGTCGTGGAGGCATGCCTTAAAAACAACTGAAACATAATGGGATAATTAACTCGGAACGAATACCTGAAGCACCGAAACTGAAAGTTGTCGTGGAAGCTGTGAATTTCGATAATTTCACAAGTGAAAGGTTTTTTCATCCACATCCAGCCATTGTGATTTCAGAACGAGGTTTTATGTAAGAAGACATCCGATTGGACGAGGTAGCTACTTCGTCCAATCAGATGTCTTCTTACAAAAAACCTCACTCTGAAATCATCTAGCCGATTAAAAGGTAAAATATACGTTCGATCCTGAAATTATCGAAATTCACAGCTTCCACGACAACTTCCAGTTTTGGTGTTTCAGGTATCCTTTCGAGTTAATTATCCCATTTTATTACATTTCTATGCGTGAAAGATCGGGATTTCTCAGTGCAAGAATATTCATAATCGCTAAATATTAATAACTAACTCAGAACACAATAATAACTAACGTTGCTGACTTAGAACACAATAATAACTAACGTTGCAACGTTGAGTTATAACGTCAACAAAGTGTTGCTGACGTCGACGTCATCCGCCGATAACGTTCAATAAAACGAATATTTGTTTGCAAAACGTAATTTAAAATGTAATAAATAGATTATTTAACTGCTGGGATCGATTATTGGATTATCACTTGATGGTAGACATGCTTTGTTTGTTCACTCACTTGCGTGCGCTCGTTCGTGAAAAGAACCACACGTCTACCACTCGTGAAGGATTTCCCTATAATCGATAACAGCAGTTAAATGATCTCTATATGTTTCAGTTGTTTTTAACGCATGCCACCACGTTAGACCTATAGAATATATATAGTAAGAGCCGTGCCATCTTCATGTCATTGAACTGAAATTCGACCAAGTTGGCATATTTGATTCTCTGGTACAAAAAAAGTATGAGAGATTGAATGACAGTTTATGTTTTATTGGTTATATGTATAATTCTACTTGTGACATGAGCAGGTTATGCTGCCCAGGTTGTCTTACAGAGAAATAACAAGTAGTATAGAACTGTTGGAGTTTTTTGGCCATTTTAGGATATAATATATATATATATATATATAAACATTTGTTTGGGTCCAGAAATCAATTAATTAATATTTTAATCTCTCTAAGTCCATCTTTTACTCTCCTAGCTCTGTGCCGGGTGCCTGTGTGTTAGATGCATTTCCTGATGTAAGTGCATTAGTATAGGGTTAAATAGTCAGAACTGTGGAATTTTAAGACATTTTATCGACTGTTTTATGTACCGGTAAATGTTGTTTAATGGCTCCGCTATCGGGTCACCATTGAACAACATTACGATCATAAAACGGTCGATATACTATCTTATAATTAAAAGTACTGACTAATTAATCCTGTACTGTGTGTTATACCAGTAACAAATGTAACTTTAACTTTATCCCTGTAGTGCTGTGGTCTAGTGGTAGAGCGCTGGGCCCAGGATCGAAAGTCATGGGTTCGATCCCGCCATGACCATATGTGTTGTGTCCATGAGCAAGACACTTTATCTGCATTTGCTTCGTACTGGTTCTTCCCAGGAAGAAATTGAGAGTGATTAAAATAAGTTCAGAGACCTTTCAATACAACTGATGTGAAATAAATAAGTTTAAACTAACTTTATCCGTTCATAAGTGAGTAATGCTTTGCATAACTTTTGCATATTTGTAGAATCCAGATACGTGTACGCCTACATAATATAGAGTTTAATAACCAGTGTTTTTGAGATACAGACTGGTGTAAAAAGGTGTGAATCACATAAAAACGAGTGCAAAGAACGAGTTCTTATATTAGGAGCCATTTCTCTACCTCGGGAGATATTTTCAGTACCTCGAAAACACTGGTTATTAAACTACCGGTATATATTACTATAATTTAAAATGATATTTTATTAATATTTCTAATGATTCACGCCTTTTTACACCAGTTTGCACGAGAACGCCAAGACAACGTTACGTCTTACAAACAAAACAAGTTGAACCGGAACTCTTCGTTAATTTCCATAGTTGGTATTCCCTAATGGCCGAATCAGACGACGATGTCCGTAAAACAATCGGAACGTCATTTGGCATTCCTGCCACTGACGGAAAAAGCCGAGCAATGTTCCGTACTGCGAAATAACTCCCACCCAGAATTTCCTATATAAATTACAGATAAATATGTAATATAAATTGATAATGAAGCAGTACTTTCTACTTCCTTCCAATATTCATTACATGGCTTATACTGCATTAAAAACTGCATGTATATGACTGGAAAACGCATATGACTTGATGCGTGGAGCAGAAAAATGGATTGATCAAAGAGAAAGCATGTGACATCTACATATAGAAAGCAGACGGCACTTTTATGATCTCACTAGTCAAAATAAATTGTCAGAATAATCGTAATAATATCTCTTCTTCTTCTTCTTCTTTTGTTCCTCTCTAAGGTTCCTTCTTCTTCTTCTCCTTGCAAGCGCTTCTGTGGCCGGGATAATAAACATACTTTCTCGCCCCTTACCACTGTGGGTTCGAATCCCACTGGGAACTCGACTTGTCAAGTGATTCGTACTGATGGCGGGATGTGTACGGTACTGGTTCTACCCAGGAAAAAGGGGTTGGTCTGGCTTTACCACAAAAAAAAAATTGACCGTCGTATATGGCCTAACATGTGCTAAAAATGATGTCAAACACCATTCAAACAAACAATTCTTCTTCTCTCCTCCTCCTCCTCCTCAACCTGTGATTGACACAGTGGTTCTCAGCCTAATCTTGAATACCTTGAAGGTTCAATTTTTCAGGATGATTTTTGGATACAAAAAAATGAAAATATATTGAACTTTAAAGATATTTTACCTATTTATTTTTGTTTAATTGTTGTTTTTAGCCTATGCCGTGGTGCGGCGTCCGTTGTCCGTCCGTCCCTCCGTCCGTCCGTCCGTCCGTCTGTCTGTCCGTCAGTAAACTTTTTTTGTGGCGACTACTCCTCTGAAACTATTTGACGGATTTTCACGAAACTTCACAGGAATGTTGCTCTTGATGTATAGTTGATCCTAGCAAAAATTCAGGTAGGCCGAAAATTCAAAATAGCTTTTAAAAATGTGATTTTATGGCGACTACTTCGCAAAAACCATAAGTGATATTGATTTGGAACCTTTACCAAAATTACTGGCTCGACATGTAGTTGGTCCTAACCAAAGTTCATTTTGATTGGATGTCAATCATGGCTGCCCGCGGTCATCTTTGTTTACATAGTTATATAGGAAAAACTTGTGGTGACTACACCTCTGAAACTACTTAATGAAATTTTATGAAACTTCACAGGAATTTTGCTCTTGATGTCTAGTTGATCCTAGCTAAAATTCAGGTCGGTAGGAAATTCAGGATGGCTGCCACTGCTAAAAATAGATTACCATTTACCTGTGGCGATTGCTTCTCAAAAATTTCTCAAAAACCGTAAGTGATACTGAATTGGAACCTTTACCAAAATGACTGGCACGACATCTTGCAGGCTGATCAGGGTTTACACTGTCTGGGTGCTCATCAGTCATTTGACCGAAACTCCCCTTTGTACTATAAATGGACTGGTCCAAATTCAAGGAAAGGACAACTGTCATCTCCATGTTAATTTGTGTTTACCGCCGACATCTTTAGTATTTGTTAAATACCAAGGAGAGGAACCCTATAGGAATATTTCTTTCATTCCAATCCTATTAACTTTGTATGTATTTAAATATATATGTTGTAAAAAAGCTGAATAAAATATGTTTAAACCAAAGAAAGGACAGTCCATTATACATTCATAGTGGGGTAAGGATTAAGTCTCCTTTGTATTTTTGTGTTTCCGAAAAAGACTGAAAACAAATTGTAGGATTTTAAGATTTTATTTTGATTCTGATTTTCCAAATATAACTACTGAGACAAGAGCAAGTCTACTGTACTGGTGAGATAATAACCTAATTCTCAGGAGAAAATGCTTGACTTGTAAGTGAGGAAGTGTCGATTCTTACGGATGGCGGGAGGTGAACAGTACTGGTTCTACCCAGGAAAAGTGGGTGGTCTGCCTCCACAACAAAAAATCGACCGTCATATATAACCTTATATGTGTTGAAAATGACGTAAAACACCATACAAACAAAACAAACAATAACATGACCTGTGACCTGGTCACACACCTGCTATATTTATGAATACGGATCATTCCATTTATGTTGCAAAAGGGTTATTTGGAGGAATTACTGTTGAGCAGCAAATACCAAGGTTGATGTTGTAAGGGATTGAATTGATATAGCTTTATAATTAAAATGGTAGCATTATGACATTTTTAGCTCGACTATTCGAAGAATAAGAGAGCTTATGTAATCACCCCGGGCGTCGGTGTCGGCGTCCCACATCAAGTTTTGCGTGTAAGCTGTGTTTAAAAGTCTATGTCTCTTACATTTCTTATCCAAACACAACCAAATTTGGCCATGGGCTTCCTTATAGCATTATCTTAACGGCTGCATAAGCAGTTTTGGTTCCTGTAACCCATGGGCTCCCATGGAACCCAAATTCTGCCCATAAAATCAAATTTTGCGTGTAAGCTGTGTTTACAAGTCTATATATCTTACATTTCTTATCCTAGCATAACTAAATTTGGCCATGAGCTTCCTTATAGCATTATCTTAAGGGCTGCTTAGTATGTTGCACCCCTCACCTCCCCCCGCTCCCACTTCCCTCCCCCCACTAGTACGTACCTAAGCTGTTGTATATATCTATAATTTTTGTTTGGGATTTCTTATAGCATTATGCATCTTATTCATACTTCACCCCCCCCCCCCCCCCCCCCCTGAAACTCGATTTTTTTATTATTACATGTACAGTCAAACCTGGATTAAGAGATCTGGATTAAGAGTGGTCTCTTAATACAGGTGGTCTCTTAAAACAGGGTCTAACATTGTTCGATTTTTTATGAAATATTAAGAGAAATACATGTACATGTATTAAACTGAATGCTTTACATTGTAGGTATCTTGTATTATTTCATATATATGAGGAATCTTGTAAAGGAATAACAAACACTTATGCAGCTAAGACAACTTTAATTTATGTTTTTAATTTACACATTAAAAAATGGCGGTCGCTAATTGATCATAAAATCGGTCTTTTGGTATGAACTTACGCGGTCGTTGGTCGTGTTAGACTGGTGGTCACTTAATACAGTATCAATTAATAGCAAAACTCGTAGGGGGGAATTCAAAGTGGTCGCTTATGGCAGGTGGGTGCTTAAACCAGGTGGTCGGATGACCAGGTTTGACCCCCCCCCCCCTCCCCCACACTCAACACTCGAAACTCGATTTTTTTATTATTATTATTTCTTTTTTACATATTTCTGTGTTGTTTTGGTCTATTTTTACTCTATAGCTATGTTACGCCCACACCTCCATCCCAAAACCATCCCCTCACCCCATCATCACCACCACCCGAATGTATATATATGTAATTTTTTTTTTTGCATATATCTGTGTTGTTTTGTTTTATCAGTTTATCAATATGTTTCGCCCACCCACCCCCACAACCATCCCACCACCCCATCATCACCACCACCAGAATATGTTTTTTTTGTGTTTTTTAATATATGTCTGTGTTGTTTTGTTTTATCATATCTACACCTATATCAGTGATGCGCTCCCACCCTGCCCCCCATTTCTTTATGGGCTCACCTCACAAGGAAGACAGTGGGAGGGGAATTGTTTTCATTTTATCTTCCATTATTAGGATATTATTTTTTTTTAATTTTAACGCAATTATTTACATATAAAACAATTTAAATTAAATTCAGATACACAGAATGATGAAATATCAATAAAAGAAAAACTGAAATGAGGCCGCAATAAAAATTGCCAGATATCCCCTCCCTCCCCGAGTTGCCTTTCGACCACAAATTTCTTTAAATGGATTAAAACTGATAAAAATATAAAAAGTTCACACCCTGCCCCAAATTTTACTATAATTTGTATGAGATTCTAACAATACTTTTATATCGGCCCGAGTTTCTATACCCAACCCGCCCCCCAACCCCACCCCCACAATGTTTTAGCCTTGTTTTCTGATGGTATATACTGGCTATATAATTTATATTTCTCTGAAAAATCGAATAATCGAGCTGCGCTGTTCTCCGACAGCTCTTCTTATAAGCTGGAAAAAGATATATTCTTTAGACTAGGATAACATTGAATGAGATTATAATGTTGCATAGGTAACGTTGCATAATAAATCATAATATTTAGGAATATAGGAATGTTGCTCTTGATGTCTAGTTGGTCATAAGTAAAAACCAGGTTTGTTTAAAATTCAAGATGGCCACCATGGCTAAAAATAGATTTTAAATACAATTTTGTGACAACTACTTCTCTAAAACCATAAGTGGTATCAGCTTGGTACCTTTACCAAAAAGACTTTCATAAAACTTTACAGGAATGTTGGTCTTGATATCCAGTTTGTCCCAAGTAAAAATCAGGTTGGCCGCAAATTCAAGATGACTGCCGCAGCTTAAATACAAGTTGGTGGCAACTACTTCTCAAAAACCATGAGTGATATTGATTTGGAACCTTTACTAAGATGACTGGCATGACATGTAGTTGGTCCTAAACAAAATTCATTTTGATTCTATGTCAAACATGACTGCCAGTGTCCATCTTTGTTTACATAGAGCGATATAGGAAAAACTTGTGGCGACTACATCTCTGAAATTGCTGGTCTTATTTCCATAAAACTTCACAGGTTCCCATGGCTGATCTGGCTATCAAAATCTATCAGTAGAGCTTCAAGGTCATTGACCTCTTGTTTTTTAAGAGCCTCTATTAGGACTTAATCATAAAGATGCAGCATGAATTCTTATTTCAATTGATACACTTTAACAAAATTGTTAATCATTCCAACATATAGTTTGTCCTCCCTGTCACAGTAAGTGATGGAGATTGGATACGACAATCCATGTTCCTGTCCCAGCAGTACCTGTATCTTGGTGCACTCAGCTGTAATCTGGTGGATGTTATGGGAGTACCCGCCACAGACATATACTGTCCCTGTCCTGTCTATAGCCAGACCACGTGGTTTCTTCAGGTTATCATCCATGTAGACTGACTTCACAGTACCGTCCATCATCATACACGTCACTGTGTGCTTGTTATCAGATACGTACACGGCTGTCTTATCTGGGCTGATGGCTATGTAGTCCTGACTATAAAACAGTTGTTTATTGATCGTATCATTCATTAGACATCTCAACACAGTGCCGGTCATGTTGATTATTTCCACCTTAGCTGGAATGACAAATATCACTATCAGTGTCCCATCATTATGCACTATACCATAACACGACCCATTGGCCTTTATCTCTTGACCTTTTGACAGGGATTGGGATACTACTGACAGAAACTGGATTTTATTCTGGCCAGGTATTGTCACAGCGACTTCGGTGTTGTTGATCTTTGTAATGTCCCATGGATCATGTGGCAGCTGTATTGCAGACATAATTTTGTTTTGTTTTGTATCCATTAGTTTTGCCTTTCTATTTGTCCTGTCAACAATGACAAGTTGGTTGTCAGAAAGCAGGGCTAATGCTGTGATCCAGCAGTCTGACTGGTCATTGGATGATTTGACATTGATGTCAGTTTTGTGTGTCGCTGTTCTGGGTACTCTTATCTCAGTTTCTGTATTTTTCCTGTCCATGGGTTTTTCTGTTTGTTTAGCTTTGCTGTCATTTGGTATCTCTGCTTGCATTGCTTTGCTGTAATTTGGTTGTTTCAGTTGTGTAATTGGGTGGTCATTTGTCTTATTCATCAGGGAAAGATTGCCGAGTGTGGTCAAATTCGTCATCAAGTCTTGTATCTTTTTCTCTGGTTCAAACTGGTACCTCTTAATCTTGTTGTCAGTCTTTATCTGGGCAAGACCATCCTCGAGTGTCTGCATTTCCAGTTTGGTTTTGTCCATAGCAGGAAACAGTTTCCCATTTTGTTTTGTGTTGTGTAAAGCATTGAGTTTGGAGATTGTAGAATGGATTTTGCTTCTCATGTTGTCTAACTTGGCAGCAATTGAGGTCATGTTTACCTGATCTTCTTTTTGGACTCTGTTTGCCTCATTAATAACATCATGTTCAAGTTTGTCTAAAAAGTGAGTTATTTCTTTTCTAAACCGTCCAATGTTTTCTAATGCATCTGAGCAGTATGTGTCTATATCTGTAACATTTTGTTCGTTTGTTCTTGTATTGCCATCAACTTGCTGTTCAAGGTCAGTAAGTTTTGTTTCTAATTCTTCATACTCTTTTTCTACATAAATGATATCATCACAGCTTCGATGGTCAATAGTCGCACAGGTGCCACACAAAAGCCGGTCATGTGACCTACATTTAAATTTAATGACCTCACCTTGATGTTGGGCACATTTGTTGATAGTCTCTTCCGGGCTACTTGTTTGAGGTTTACTTCTTGGCATGATCGTCTTGTCTTGTAGAACATGGGTTTTCATTTGACGTGGTCTGCAGTGATGCTTGTAACATTTCCTACACAAATATTCACAACAATCCACACAAAATCCTGCAGCAGGTAGCTTCTGACCTTCATCACCACATGGCTGACATGACAATTCCAGTGATTCCTCTGATTCCACATCCCTTTGAGCACTCAGTTCTCCAGCTTTTCTACCAGGAACTGACATTTTTTTCCTAATAACTATTAGGCAAACAACTTAAAAGTAGTTCCGGTGTCAGGATACACAGTGTAAATGTAACTTGAATTCAGTTGATCAGTATTATCTGGTAAAACAAACACTTGTTATCTTCTATGTTTATCATAAAAATGTTTGAACGTGCCTTAATCTGTTCATCATTTAAATTATGAACTGCTGCATTTGAAACAGTTCACCTGGTGGTGTTCTAAAATATTACCTTTAAAAGAAGACGACCAAATACATAGAAACCAAATACATAGAAACGTAACTAATTATAGATTGGGATCTATTTATAGAACAAGTTTTCAATAGGCTATTTATAAATAAAAAATCAATCATTTGGGAGAGAAACAGTTTCGATAAAAATGTTTACCTTGATATTGAACTTGAACATTTCCAAAGTTTGATACTGGAATTTTTATTCAGTTTTTATGATAAAAAACCCCACTCAGAGTGACTTTGTATTGCATTTTAACAAATTATGGGCCTTTTTTGGCCTTGAATTTCATAAAGTCTGGTCCCTGTTAGGTAAGACATATGAATCTGCAGATGCTTGTTACTTAATATCTTACATATTTAAGCTTAATAACTAAGAAAGGTTTATACATGTGATGGAGAAAACAGAGCTCCAAGAATAGAATAACTTGAAAGTCCTGTCACACTCAGGTATGGGGCAAGGAGATATATTTCTGGGCCTTGTTTAAATTCATTTCTTGGTCACAAAAGTTTAAAATTGGTATAAATATTTTGTTTCTTCAAATTTTGTCATCAAACTGCGATATACTCCTATGGCAATAGTCCTATGATAATATTATGCCAAATCTGTTTTGGAACGTATTACGTAATGGTGTCTGTCCTTCTATCACTTTCACCTGACAACTAATTTTGGCTAATAACTTCAGAAGTATAAGGTCTACAATAATGAAACTTTTTACACGTCTTCAACATTATCCAATGAATACATCTGATAAAGGCCAATAACTCTCTTGTTAATATTTTAAGCTCAAGCCACTTGTGTTTGGATATCATTAACTGTTGACAATATTGCACCAATAATATATTAAAACTTGAGGTAGAACTATTGTGACCACTCTTCGTCCGTCAACTGTCGTCAACTTTTAGCTTGAGGCCACATAACTTGAGCAAACTTAACCAAACTTACAGATTGTATATGACCATAAGGTCTCGGACGAGTTCGATAATGGGCCAGATCGGACCAGTAACACCAGAGTTATGGCCCCTGAATTAGCAAAAAATGCAGTTTTTAGCTCTACTGAATAAAGATCAGCAGAGCTTATGCCGTGGTGCGGTGTCCGTCGTCCGTCCATCCGTCTGTAAACCTTTTTTGTAGAACTACTCCTCTGAAACTACTGGATGGATTTTCATGAAACTTTACAGGAATGTTGCCCATGATGTCCAGTTGATCCTAACAAAAGTTTGTAGCGACTACTTCTTGAAAACTATAAGTGATATTGATATGGGACTTTTTCTAAAATGATCAGCATGACATGATGTTGGTCCTTGTAGAAAATTGTTTTGATTCGACGTTAAACATGGCTGCCAGTGGCTTTCTTTGTTTAAATAGAGTTATATAGTAAAAACTTGTAGTGACTACTCCTCTGAAACTACTTGACAGATTTTCATGAAGCTTCACAGGAATGTTGCTCTTGATGTCTAGTTGATCCTAGCTGGAAATTCAAGATGGCCACCATGGCTAAAAATAGATTAAAAAAAATAATTGTAAAGACTACCTCTTGAAAACTATAAGTGATATTGATATGGGACTTTTTTTAAAATGATCAGCATGACATGATGTTGGTCTTTCTTGAAAATTATTTTGATACGACATTAAACATGGCTGCCAGTGGCCATCTTTGTTTACATAGAGTTATATAGTAAAAACTTGTAGTGACTACTTCTCTGAAACTACTTGACACATTTTGATGAAACTTCACATCAAAACCTATCAGTAGAGCTTCAAGGTCATTGACCTCTTGTTTGTTATTGTTTTTTGATGAAAAAGTATGGGGTGGTGGTTTCTACTTTTAGGCACATGCTTTTATTAAGGAAAATACTGTAGCTGTTCTTTGTGAATGTAAATATTTTCAAATGAAACAAACACTCCTGTAGTTTCATCCATTTATCTTTCAGATCTCATCAAAGAAATACATTCTTCAGTATGCCATAAAGTTCCACAACTTCAAGTTTGTCAAGATGCTGTGTGATGCTGGCGCTGATGTGAACTTGCGCGTACGAGTTAACAACTATTTCTGGGTGAGTTGTAGAATTTCTTTTTTATTGCTTGCAAAACTTGAGTTTTTTAAGGTATGCGAATGAGGTAGGTCAGGCTATCCATCAGTCACACTTTTTTTTTACCTTCAGGTTTTAGAGTCCCCATGTGGTTCCCGGGCAAAGAATAGGGCCACTGCAGATCCCGTTGGAGGGGTAGGCAGAGGGGTAGAACCCACCCAAATTTATGTTCTTTTTATCGTTTTCTGTTCATGCTCATTAAAGTCTTCATCATGACCCCTGCATTGTTTCAGGTGCCATCTCACTGAAATCTCTAGAGCTGTGGCAGAAAAACAATAAACATGGCTCCAGCGTAAATGGAGTGTCTACAATAGAATTTGCAGCAAATCTGCAATTCTGCAGGAGATAATGTTCTAGGCCCATTCTCCATATTTTATCTCGATGTACATGGAGGATGAGCCTGGCATGTTCAGTCCTGTTAGGCGCCATATAACCTTTCATGTGTTTTTGCGCCTTAAAACCCAATTCAGTTCAGTCACACTTTTGTTTTCCAAAGCATAACTGTTCAGGAAACTTTATGAGCATTGGTACACAAATTAGTATTAGAAAACGGACATTTAATGCCTTTTGATACATAATACTTTCCAAAATTTATATTGCATATGTTTTGTCAAAAATTTTTTTTTAAAGTGTATCTTGAATACTGTACAAGGTATCTTCATAAACTTGCTGTCAGCTTGTCGGCGTGTGTTGAAGTTGTTTTGTGGTGCCATTTGCTTTAAGAACATTCTAATATGGATATTTGTGTACATATTGCACAAAAAAATAAATTCTTTCTATCAAATTACACATTTACAGAACCATTCATTTAAGTGTCTTAATGAAATTTGGTATCGTTATAGTTGTCTTTTGCTTGATACATCTTTCTCGTGTTAATATTTATAGCATTTCCATGGAAACATGGTCTTATCCCATTGTTATTAGCTCTACTGGCCAAGGGCCAGCAGAGTTTATGGGATGGCGAGTTGTCCGTCGTCCGTCCGTCGTCCGTCGTCAACTGTTGTCTTGTTAAGACGATAGGGCCTTCATTTTTCATCCGATCTTAACCTAACTTTAACAGGTTGTTAATATAAATGAAAGCTCAGACAAGATTGATTGGACCAGTGACAGCAGAGTTATGGCCCTTGAATTAGTTAAAAATGCTATATTGCTATATTTTGCCTCGTTAAGACGATAGGGCCTTCATTTTTCATCCTATCTTTACCAAACTTTACCACATTGTTAATATCAATAAAAGCTCGGACAAGTTCGAAAACCAGCCAGATCGGACCAGTAACAGCGGAGTTATGGTCCTTGATTTAGTTAAAAATGCTATATTGCTACATTTTTCCTCGTTAAGACGATAGGGCCTTCATTTTTCATCCTATATTTACCAAACTTTACTACATTGTTAATATTAATGAAAGCTCGGACAAGTTTGAAAACCAGCCATATCGAACTAGTAACAGCGGAGTTACGGCCCTTGATTTAGTTTAAAATGCTATATTTTGCCTCGTTAAGACGATAGGGGCTTCATTGTTCATCTGATCTTTACCAAACTTTATCAGATTGCTAATGTCGTTGAAAGCTCGAACAAGTTCGAAAACCAGCCATATCGGACCAGTAACAGCGGAGTTGTGGCCCTTGATTTAGTTAAAAATGCTATATTTTGCCTCGTTAAGACGATAGGGGCTTTATTGTTCATCCGATCTTTACCAAACTTTGTCAGATTGTTAATATCAATAAAAGCTTGGATAAGTTCGAAAACCATTTATATCGGACCAGTAACAGCGGAGTTATGGCCCTTGATTTCGTTCAAAATGCTATATTTTGCCTCGTTAAGACGATAGGGCCTTCATTTTTCACCCTATCTTTCCCAAACTTTACCACATTGTTAATATCAATGAAAGCTCGGACAAGTTCGAAAACCAGCCATATCGGACATTTAACAGCTGAGTTATGGCCCTTGATTTAGTTAAAAATGCTATATTTTGCCTTGTTAAGACGATAGGGGCTTCATTGTTCATCTGATCTTTACCAAACTTTATCAGATTGTTAATATCAATGAAAGCTCGGACAAGTTCGAAAACCATCCATATCGGACCAGTAACAGCGGAGTTAATGCCCTTGATTTAGTTCAAAATGCTATATTTTGCCTCGTTAAGACGATACAGGGCCTTCATTTTTCATCCGATCTTTATCAAACTTTATCAGATTGTTAATGTCAATGAAACCTCGGTCAAGTTCGAAAACCAGCAAGATCGGACCAGTAACAGCGGAGTTATGGCCCTTGATTTTGTTAAAAATGCTATAATTTGCCTCGTCATACGATATTTTCCATCTGATCTTTACCAAACTTTACCAGATTTTATGATTTTTATTTCTTTTTCAATTTGTTTTCTTAATTTTTTTTTTTTTTTTTTTTTTCATTTTACTTTTTAATTTTTTTTCTATTTTTTCTTTGAATTTTTATTTTTATTTTTTCATTTTTTTTTCATTTCTTTTTTTATTTTTTTTATTTTTTTATTTTTTTTTTTGTTTCATTTTGTTTCTTCATTTTTTTAAATGATTAATTCTTTTGATTATTTTTTTTATTTTTTTTAGCTCTATGTTGGACCAGTCGGACCAGTAACAGAGGAATTATGGCTCTTGATTTAGTTAAAAATGCTATATTTTGCCTTGTTTATGCGGTAGGGCCTTCACTTTTCATCTGATCTTTATCAAACTTTACCAGATTCTTTAGTTATGGCCCTTGATTTAGCCTATGTGAGGAAGCTATCCAGCTGGCTTGCGGAACGTCGGTGGTTCTACCCAGGTGCCCGCCCGTGCACGAAAATTGCCCGGAGGGGCACCGGCACCAGTGGAAGCTGGAAAGTCGCCATATGACCTTAGCTGTTAGTGCGACTATAAAATCCAATTCAATTAAAAAAAACTTGATTTATCATCTAGTCAAAAAGCTGCTTTTTGCCCGAAACTTTCAAAAAATGTAAATGGCAGTCACTCGCTTCATTGATGTTATAAGAGCCATGTTAGCCAGTAGAGCGTCCACAGGCCCTCTTGGGCCTCTTGTATTACAGTTGTTCTTGTTTGTTTATCTTTAGATAACTGTTAAAATAATTGATATACTTAGCATTGTGTGTACTGTTCTTTGTTAAAGCCAATACATACTATTTTTTTCTTATTTTGTCTTTATGTGAAATGTAGGTACATTACATAGTAAAACACTAAAATTGACAGCAAAATGAATTCCAGAGTGAATAATTTCATACAAAACTTTAAAAAAAACATAACTTATAGTCCAACTCCATTCATCAATATTATAAGAGCCAGTAGAGCGTCCACAGGCCCTCTTGGGCCTCTTGTTTTGGTACCTCTTCTTGCTTTATACATTTTTCTGATGTCTGTATTGATTCCACTCAAATATATAATGAACTTCATGTGCCTTTACTTCAAAATTGTTTAAAGCGGGGATATTCATCACCTTCACTGATAGTTCTAGTTTTATCAAACCTAAGGCAAACTTGTCTTAATGTTTTGCTTTATTTAGTCACACGATAAAAGTGGGGTGTTTTGTGCAGACTAACGTGTACCTAATTTATTATTCATCGACCGAAGCCGACGAATATATTTGTGCTTACGTTTGCTAAGTGCCACTGGAAGGAGAAGTAATTAATCAAGAACAATTGTTAATTTCCTTCTTTACTAAATTGAGCAAATGAACTGACATGATAATAACATAGCGCTTGGAATATAAATGCTGATTTAACACTATACGACGAGTGTAACAAATTATGTACGCTTTCGGGAAAACAACTTTGTTTGTATCGAGTGTTAACCAAAACTACGATTCTCCCTAAATCGAGTATAACACGCGGCGCTTTATTCATCTATTGGTAATTGATTACTCGGGAATTAACCCAAAGCGATAACTTCTATTTTAAGAACACATAGATTCCTCAGAACTAGCCGATTAGCAGCTTAATATAGACATAGACAGCCATTTTTAGAACAGAGGCTATATTCATGCAGGAACGTCGGCAAGAAACGGTGGTATACTACAACCTTCGATAATCTTCGTACCTGAGCACCTGCTATTTGCGATAGTTGTCGTTATAAATACTACCGACGAATTGATGCTTTGCTTCAAAATGTTCTTGTTCTTTTTGTTACAGGGACCCCTGTACTTTGAGGCCCTTCATAAGGATATGCCATTGGATATAATCTGGTATATTCTCAAGTCTGGAGCCGACTTCTCTGCAAAGGATGAGGTAAATAAAACAACATTAAGCCACAGACATATTAATATTATTTGTTATTAGGTCTGTGATTAAGCACACATTACCTATGCATTGCCTTAAAAAAAAAAAAATGTGTATTATTTGATGCATCAGCCTCTCAGACTATGATTATGTCAGTATGTTTTTATGTTCAATAAACATTAACTTTTAAGGTATTTCATCCTTTAAACAAGATCTTTTAAGAAGCTTTTTCTATAAAAAAAATCTTAAAAATTAAAAAATGTTTCAGTTCATGGTAAAAATCTCATATCAATCAAAACCAATCAATCAAAATATATGTTAGCACAATGTTGTTCATCTCTCATTATTTTGGACAGCCCAATTGTTGACAGTAAAGACAATAAAAACACTGCAAAAATGTCAATTGTATAATATTTCAGCGTGGCAGAACAGCCTTCATGTACGCTTTAGACAAAGTGAATGGTGAACTGCCCATAGAAATATTCCAGTACATGCTGAAGAAGGGCTCAGACATCACTGAGAGAGATTGTGTAAGTTGGGGACGAGTGTGCTTGTAGACCCAGTCACCCATTTATAGAGTCTTAGACCACCTCACTTAAAGGGTCACCTATTTATAGTGTCTTAGACCATCTCCCTTAAAGGGTCACCTATTTATAGAGTCTTAGACCATCTCCCTTAAAGGGTCACCCATTTATAGAGTCTTAGGCCACCTCCCTTAAAGGGTCACCTATTTATAGAGTCTTAGACCCCCTCCCTTAAAGGGTCATCTATTTATAGAGTCTTAGACCATCTCCCTTAAAATCCCTATCTTACCATCAACGGGCAAATTTTACAACATGTGCACTGTTTCTAAACCTAGTGACAACAAGGTATATATATATATATAATTTGCATATTTTGAGAATCCAAACTCTATAGACACAATATAAATGGCTTTAACCAGCCAGGCCAAACCTCAAAGCTAGAGCATCGAATTAAGAGTTACCAACTCATTCATTTTACGCATATTCAATCACAGGTGTTTTAAGAACCTTTACTTATTTATATGATCTGAGCGCCTGGATAGAGTTTTGATAAATGGTTCTGTAGTGTAATTTTGACATTATTTTGCAGGTCAGTTTCTTTAAGATGTCACTTAGACCATCTCCCTTACACCTGTTTATAGAGTCTTAGATCATCTCCTTTTAAGGGCAGATTTGGGTAGACCTTGACATAACTATATTGCCAAATTATACAAGATTTAGCCCATGTGTTTATATAGAGGATCTTGCATGAGTAACTGTATTATTGATTTTAATAAACAAGTTGGATAAAATGATAGGATATGAGGCTCTGCTTGATAGTTTCACTTTCATGTTGTCAATTTACATTATATACAGCGGCAATTTGTAAGAGAAATCATGACGTCGTTTTGTTTACATGACGTCGCTACGTTACACGGCTGTAAATGCATTCACCCTACAAATAATGTGACATCTTAAACCAAATTTAATGTTACTAACATGCATTTTATGAAGTAAGATTTTAAATAATGATAAAAGTTAAGATGTCTGAACGTATCGTATGATATACCACGCAAACAATTGGGATTTAATGTTTTACTGCATACAAACACAGTGATTTCGACCCTCATTTGCATGTGTAATACACTAGTGTATTACGAGAAATAAGTCATGGCTTTATTACACTCCCAGAAGCCATGTTATGTCGTAATATAATGCATGCACTTAAATATGCGTCAAACTATTTTTGTTCCAGACTGATCAGGGTTTACAATATCTGGCTGCTGATCAGTCATTTTCCACAAAACACCCCTTTGTCACGTAAATGGAATGGTCCTAATTTAAAGAAAGAACAGTCCATTATATATATGTAGCGGGTTAAGGGTTAATACAGAATTACGTAATTGTATACATTATGAATGTGCGTGTTGTATTACAGACTGGTTGTAATCCACGGGACATTGCCAGGTTTTCCCAGAGAAGAGATGTCGTTGATCTCATTGATAAGGTATCTTTTTAGCGCTGTATTCTTTTTTGTCACAAAGTTACTGTATAATGTCATTAAAATAGGAGTCATATTTATTCTTGCGCATGATTAAACTTGCCAGTTTCAACCTATAATTCTGGCCCAAAATATACAGGGTTTAACATGTGCATGCTTGATATGGAGTTTAATATTAAACACGGATAAATATATAGGCTCTCCTGAACATAATATATCTGTGTTTTCCGATGAGTTTAATAAATTCAATACTAAATGGACATGAATCATTGAATGTCAGATTCAATTTATCACATAACTCCAAAAATGCCACATCACGTATATTTATTAATGTAGCAGCCTATATGTGTTGCTTCCGTCTGGATACCCATGAATGATTCTTGAGTTTTCATGTACCGTATTTACTCTATCAGTTCGGACGGGATAAAATAATAAAATTGTTTGTTGTCCGGAAATATAACTTTCCAAAATTAACGCATATTTGCCAATGTCCAAATATTTTGAGAGGAACCGTAAATTAACATTCTACTTGTGATGTTGGGGGCAATCTCACCTTGATAGTTTACGGTAATTACGAAAATCCGTCCATTAATTATCACTTATTGGTAATTAATCGGCTATTCTATAAACTGTCTAAAATTACGGAAGTCAACTTGGGCAAACCCTAAAACCTGTGAAATCAGTACACCGAGACACACTTTACACGCGGGTAGTGGAACTGTCAGGTTCTAGTCACACGTGTAGTTAAAGGGAATGTAGCGACACAGCCAAACAATCTCTGTTATTAAGAGTTCTAAAAAACTTGGAAAAAGGTGAAATAATTATCAAAATCGGATGATAAACAAAAAAGATATGACCATTTTAAGGTTGTTCTAAAACAAATATGGGAGCCGCCATTTGTAGAACTATGACGTCATAGTTCCATATTACCATATATGGAATATTGATAAATATCGTTTAAAACGAAAAAAATCACTGCAAATGAATAGATTTGCTTTACTGGTCATATAAAGCATTACTGCCATTAAGTATTACATATTTTTCATACAGTTGTTGTCATTTTTCCCCTATAGATCAGTAAATTTTCATATTTATAAATATTCCATATATGGTCATTTAGAACCGTAATGTCATAGCTCTCTAAATGGCCGCTTCCATATCCGTTTCAACAGAAACTTCAAATGATCATATCTTCTTTGTTTATCATCCGATTTTGATAATTCTTCCACCCGTATTCAAGTATTTCAGAACTCTCAATAATACAGATGGTTTGTCTGTGGCGCTACATTCCCTTTAATGCTGGCTAGTGCGGACTGTGTAATAGTATACTGGGCTATATGCGATTCAATCCACAACAGTGAACTAATAAAAAATGTGTAAACAATGAACTAATGAACAATTATGACATGTAGTTTATTATATTAAATTATTATATTTTGTTTGAAATGTAGCAATAAACTTTATTGAATAATGAGACAATGCAATTTTTAAACATGTTGATTATTTTATTACAAAATAAAAACATACAAAGTATTGCAGAAAATAAATAAAGAAGAAAAAAAACAATTAAAATTATAAAATAGTCGTGTTCTTTGTCCATTTAATTGCACAATCGAAGCTAAAAAATAAGGCATATGCCATGCTTATAGTATGAAATAAAAAAGATTTGATCTCTGTACATCGCATAGCACTTTACCTGTGTGAGCGAGTCCGTATTTCTTTTGCTGGTAATGCCAGATAATGGAATGGCCCACTAGCTACCAAAACAACCCGTAACACCTACATTGGAATGGTTTTACCTGGTGTAAACAATTGTTTCAACACGCGCCTGACCGATTACACAGAATTTATATGGATGTTTATAAACATGGGTCAGTAATAATGTAATTGTTTCAAAATGGCTCGTTAATAACAGTAAAAAATCACGATCAAAAACGTTTTATTTAATTGCGTCAAACAAGTTACAATTAAATTCATTGAAGTATATTCTGCTGCTTCTGTTGGTAATTATCGGGATGCAATCTGCAATTAGAAGTCGTTGATCGTAATTTTAACCTGTCATTTTCGGCGAATAGTTCATCTTTTCCCGATGTCCGAATTTATAAAACCATCAAAACTATTGAAATAAGGTTGATTTTTAATATGTCCGAACACTAGTTTTATTATTTCCTTCAATTAATTAGGTGTCCGGAATTAATGAGTGTCCGGACTCATCGAGTAAATACGGTAATAGTTATCAGTCTAAACAGTAGTTCAGATGTATTAAAATTTGTACATAATAATGTGTACCAAGTATAGTTAATTCCATTTTCAGTATTACGTGAAGATAATTCGCACCTCTGACTGTTACACCCTTTCCACAATGGCCAAGGACGGATACGACAGTTTAATGATCTCACACAATGTAAGTCATTTATATGATAATCCATATGGATGTAGACAATGGCCAGGGACGGATATGACAGTTTAATGATCTCACACAATGTAAGTCATTTATATGATAATCCATATGCATGTAGACAATGGCCAAGGACGGATATGACAGTCTAATGATCTCACACAATGTAAGTCATTTATATGATAATCCATATGCATGTAGTTAAATGGCCAAGGATGGATATGACAGTCTAATGATCTCACACAATGTAAGTCAATTAAATGATAATCCATATGCATGTAGACAATGGCCAGGGACGGATATGACAGTTTAATGATCTCACACAATGTAGGTCATTTATATGATAATCCATATGCATGTAGACAATGGCCAAAGATGGATATGACAGTCTAATGATCTCACACAATGTAAGTCAATTAAATGATAATCCATATGGATGTAGACAATGGCCAGGGATGGATATGACATTCTAATGATCTCACACAATGTAAGTCATATATATGATAATCTATATGCATGTAGACAATGGCCAGGGATGGATATGACATTCTAATGATCTCACACAATGTAAGTCATTTATATGATAATCCATATGTATGTAGACAATGGCCAGGGATGGATATGACATTCTAATGATCTCACACAATGTAAGTCAATTATATGATAATCCATATGCATGTAGACAATGGCCAAGGATGGATATGACAGTCTAATGATCTCACACAATGTAAGTCAATTAAATGATAATCCATATGGATGTAGACAACGGCCAGGGATGGATATGACATTCTAATGATCTCACACAATGTAAGTCATATATATGATAATCTATATGCATGTAGACAATGGCCAGGGATGGATATGACATTCTAATGATCTCACACAATGTAAGTCATTTATATGATAATCCATATGTATGTAGACAATGGCCAGGGATGGATATGACATTCTAATGATCTCACACAATGTAAGTCAATTATATGATAATCCATATGCATGTAGACAATGGCCAAGGATGGATATGACAGTCTAATGATCTCACATAATGTAAGTCAATTAAATGATAATCCATATGGATGTAGACAATGGCCAGGGATGGATATGACATTCTAATGATCTCACACAATGTAAGTCAATTATATGATAATCCATATGCATGTAGACAATGGCCAAGGATGGATATGACAGTCTAATGTTCTCACACAATGTAAGTCATATATATGATAATCTATATGCATGTAGACAATGGCCAGGGATGGATATGACATTCTAATGATCTCACACAATGTAAGTCATTTATATGATAATCCATATGTATGTAGACAATGGCCAGGGATGGATATGACATTCTAATGATCTCACACAATGTAAGTCATATATATGATAATCTATATGCATGTAGACAATGGCCAGGGACGGATATGACAGTCTAATGATCTCACACAATGTAAGTCAATTATATGATAATCCATATGCATGTAGACAATGGCCAGGGACGGATATGACAGTTTAATGTTCTCACACAATGTAAGTCAATTATATGATAATCCATATGCATTTAGACAATGGCCAGGGATGGATACAACAGTCTAATGATCTCACACAACGCAAGTCATTTGTATGATAATCCATATGCATGTAGACAATGGCCAGGTATGGATACAACAGTTTAATGTTCTCACACAATGTAAGTCAATTATATGATAATCCATATGCATTTAGACAATGGCCAGGGACGGATATTACAGTTTAATGATCTCACACAACGCAAGTCATTTGTATGATAATCCATATGCATGTAGACAATGGCCAGGTATGGATACAACAGTTTAATGTTCTCACACAATGTAAGTCAATTATATGATAATCCATATATGCATGTAGACAATGGCCAGGGATGGATATTACAGTATAATGTTCTCACACAATGTAAGTCATTTATATGATAATCCATATATGCATGTAGACAATGACCAGGGATGGATATTACAGTCTAATGTTCTCACACAATGTAAGTCATATATATGATAATCCATATGCATGTAGGCAATGGCCAGGGATGGATATTACAGTCTAATGTTCTCACACAATGTAAGTCATTTATATGATAATCCATATGCATGTAAACAATGGCCAGGGATGGATATTACAGTCTAATGTTCTCACACAATGTAAGTCATTTATATGATAATCCATATGCATGTAGACAATGGCCAGGGATGGATATTACAGTCTAATGTTCTCACACAATGTAAGTCATTTATATGATAATCCATATGCATGTAAACAATGGCCAGGGATGGATATTACAGTCTAATGTTCTCACACAATGTAAGTCATTTATATGATAATCCATATGCATGTAGACAATGGCCAGGGATGGATATTACAGTCTAATGTTCTCACACAATGTAAGTCATTTATATGATAATCCATATGCATGTAAACAATGGCCAGGGATGGATATTACAGTCTAATGTTCTCACACAATGTAAGTCATTGATATGATAATCCATATGCATGTAAACAATGGCCAGGGATGGATATTACAGTCTAATGTTCTCACACAATGTAAGTCATTTATATGATAATCCATATGCATGTAAACAATGGCCAGGGATGGATATTACAGTCTAATGTTCTCACACAATGTAAGTCATTTATATGATAATCCATATATGCATGTAGACAATGGCCAGGGATGGATATTACAGTCTAATGTTCTCACACAATGTAAGTCATTTATATGATAATCCATATATGCATGTAGACAATGGCCAGGGATGGATACGACAGTCTAATGTTCTCACACAATGTAAGTCATTTATATGATAATCCATATGCATGTAGACAATGGCCAGGGATGGATATTACAGTCTTATGTTCTCACACAATGTAAGTCATTTATATGATAATCCATATGCATGTAGACAATGGCCAGGGATGGATACAACAGTCTATTGATCTCACACAATGTAAGTCATTTATATGATAATCCATATGCATGTAAACAATGGCCAGGGATGGATACAACAGTCTATTGATCTCACACAATGTAAGTCATTTATATGATAATCCATATGCATGTAGACAATGGCCAGGGATGGATACAACAGTTTAATGTTCTCACACAATGTAAGTCATTTATATGATAATCCATATATGCATGTAGACAATGGCCAGGGATTGATATGACAGTTTAATGTTCTCACACAATGTAAGTCATTTATATGATAATCCATATATGCATGTAGACAATGGCCAGGAATGGATATGACAGTCTAATGATCTCACACAATGTAAGTCATATATATGATAATCTATATGCATGTAGACAATGGCCAGGGATGGATACAACAGTTTAATGTTCTCACACAATGTAAGTCATTTATATGATAATCCATATATGCATGTAGACAATGGCCAGGGATGGATATGACAGTTTAATGTTCTCACACAATGTAAGTCATTTATATGATAATCCATATGCATGTAGACAATGGCCAGGGATGGATATTACAGTCTAATGTTCTCACACAATGTAAGTCATTTATATGATAATCCATATATGCATGTAGACAATGGCCAGGGATGGATATTACAGTCTAATGTTCTCACACAATGTAAGTCATTTATATGATAATCCATATATGCATGTAGACAATGACCAGGGATGGATATTACAGTCTAATGTTCTCACACAATGTAAGTCATTTATATGATAATCCATATATGCATGTAGACAATGGCCAGGGATGGATATTACAGTCTAATGTTCTCACACAATGTAAGTCATTTATATGATAATCCATATATGCATGTAGACAATGACCAGGGATGGATATTACAGTATAATGTTCTCACACAATGTAAGTCATTTATATGATAATCCATATATGCATGTAGACAATGACCAGGGATGGATATTACAGTCTAATGTTCTCACACAATGTAAGTCATTTATATGATAATCCATATGCATGTAGACAATGGCCAGGGATGGATATTACAGTCTAATGTTCTCACACAATGTAAGTCATTTATATGATAATCCATATATGCATGTAGACAATGGCCAGGGATGGATATTACAGTCTAATGTTCTCACACAATGTAAGTCATTTATATGATAATCCATATGCATGTAGACAATGGCCAGGGATGGATATTACAGTCTAATGTTCTCACACAATGTAAGTTATTTATATGATAATCTATATGCATGTAGACAATGGCCAGGGATGGATATTACAGTCTAATGTTCTCACACAATGTAAGTCATTTATATGATAATCTATATGCATGTAGACAATGACCAGGGATGGATATTACAGTCTAATGATCTCACACAACGCAAGTCATTTATATGATAATCCATATGCATGTAGACAATGGCCAGGGACGATACAACAGTTTAATGTTCTCACACAATGTAAGTCATATATATGATAATCCATATGCATTTAGACAATGGCCAGGGATGGATACGACAGTTTAATGATCTCACACAATGTAAGTCATATATATGATAATCCATATGCATTTAGACAATGGCCAGGGATGGATATTACAGTTTAATGATCTCACACAATGTAAGTCATTTATATGATAATCCATATATGCATGTAGACAATGGCCAGGGATGGATACGACAGTCTAATGTTCTCACACAATGTAAGTCAATTATATGATAATCCATATGCATGTAGACAATGGCCAGGGATGGATACAACAGTCTAATGTTCTCACACAATGTAAGTCAATTATATGATAATCCATATATGCATGTAGACAATGGCCAGGGATGGATACGACAGTCTAATGTTCTCACACAATGTAAGTCAATTATATGATAATCCATATGCATGTAGACAATGGCCAGGGATGGATATGACAGTCTAATGTTCTCACACAATGTAAGTCATTTATATGATAATCCATATGCATGTAGACAATGGCCAGGGACGGATACAACAGTCTAATGTTCTCACACAATGTAAGTCAATTATATGATAATCTATATGCATGTAGACAATGGCCAGGGATGGATATTACAGTCTAATGTTCTCACACAATGTAAGTCATTTATATGATAATCTATATGCATGTAGACAATGACCAGGGATGGATATTACAGTCTAATGATCTCACACAACGCAAGTCATTTATATGATAATCCATATGCATGTAGACAATGGCCAGGGACGATACAACAGTTTAATGTTCTCACACAATGTAAGTCATATATATGATAATCCATATGCATTTAGACAATGGCCAGGGATGGATACGACAGTTTAATGATCTCACACAATGTAAGTCATATATATGATAATCCATATGAATTTAGACAATGGCCAGGGATGGATATTACAGTTTAATGATCTCACACAATGTAAGTCATTTATATGATAATCCATATATGCATGTAGACAATGGCCAGGGATGGATACGACAGTCTAATGTTCTCACACAATGTAAGTCAATTATATGATAATCCATATGCATGTAGACAATGGCCAGGGATGGATACAACAGTCTAATGTTCTCACACAATGTAAGTCAATTATATGATAATCCATATATGCATGTAGACAATGGCCAGGGATGGATACGACAGTCTAATGTTCTCACACAATGTAAGTCAATTATATGATAATCCATATGCATGTAGACAATGGCCAGGGATGGATATGACAGTCTAATGTTCTCACACAATGTAAGTCATTTATATGATAATCCATATGCATGTAGACAATGGCCAGGGACGGATACAACAGTCTAATGTTCTCACACAATGTAAGTCAATTATATGATAATCTATATGCATGTAGACAATGGCCAGGGACGGATACAACAGTCTAATGTTCTCACACAGTGTAAGTCGTACATCGTGGGGTGAATGTGAAACTATTCTAACTGTATATAAATAAAGAACAAGATACAACAGTTTGCATATGTGTCAACAGACAATAATCCACACTTGGTAAACATTGAATTCTAAGGAGTGAAAATGCAAGATCTGGTATTTTCCTTAATACAAAGGCAATGTGAATGATTTGTGAGGGTTGCCTGGAAGATAAGCACTATGTTAAAAAACTATCTTGAATTAAATGCTGATTGTGTTTGGATTTATGCCAACATAAAAATATTTTTATTGTTTCTGTTTTACCTACGTTTCAGTATCGTGACACTTTTATCTACGCCTCAGGAAATAACACCGACGAGGTTCTCAGGTTTATAGAATGGCTTCCTAGATTCCAGGTATGTTTAACTTCCTTTGACCTTATTAGAGATATTGAATCTGGAGTTATGTCTAAATTTTAGAAATGTTTCACTTCCTTTGACCTTATTAGAATCTCAATCTGAATCTGGAATCCTCCAGTGAGATTAATACCCATGATAGATTCTCGCACATCAGGCCTGCCCAAACATTTTAACTAAAAACCCTGAGATTTTTAAAATGCACGAAGAACATTTTTAAATGGAAATTTGAGCGCGCGACTTGATTTTCGCACATATTTTTTTTTAAACCGCAAATTTAAATTATGCAATTAATTCTTAAAGAAAACAATAGATAAGCATACTTCAACATGCACACATGGAAAATCCGGAGATTGTACACTGAAATCCGGGGATCTGCAGAGCAAATGAAACATCCGGACAATCCGGATTTTATCTGAAGGTTTGGCAGGCCCGTAAGATTATCTGATAAAGTTGAACATGATATTTAGATTTTAAAAATGTCAAGTATGTTTCAAATCTATGTCAAACATATATGAGAAATCAGACATACCTCTACAGTTTTGTGGACTAAACTCATTATTATTTCTCCACGTAGGATGCTGTTAAGAGATTGCACGACGCCATCGTGAACGGGACGGTGGAGACAGTAAACAGCACTCTGCAGTCCTGCAGTGCCCCAGATCTTGTGATAAATGCCCGAAATAAGGTAGGTGTCACACCAGTATGTGGTGGTGTGGGGAGTGGGGTAGATAATACATAATGCCATAGTGACTGTCGAATAGATTTCTTTGGTTCTTTAACGTACTCGGAGGATAGACCGAAACACGGGACCGCCCGGTTTACGTCCCCATCCGACGGACAAGGCTAAGGATAAGTATCATACATGGGTTAAGGCTCACTGAGGTAAAGGGTTGATAATACATGATTCCATAGCGAACAGGACTGTAGCACACTGCAGTCCCGTAATTCCCCAGATCTTGTGATAAATGCCGTAAATAAGGTAGGTGTCACACCAGTATGTGGCACTAGGAGTGGTGTAGATAATACATAATGCCATAGTGACTGTAGTACACTGCAGTCCTGTCTTTCCCCAGATCTTGTGATAAATGCCCAAAATAAGGTAGGTGTCACACCAGTATGTGGTGGTGTGGGGAGTGGTGTAGATAATACATAATGCCATGGTGACTGTAGCACATTTCATTCATGTCATTCCACAGATCTTGTGATAAATGCCGGAAATAAGGTAGTTGTCACACCAGTATGTGGCACTAGGAAAGGTGTAGATAATACATAATGCCATGGTGACTGTATCACACTGCAGTCCTGTCATTCCACAGATCTTGTGATAAATGCCAGAAATAAGTAAAGTGTAGACAGAAAACTTGAAAAATCCCAAATTTTATTTCCTTTTATTTAATTATATGAAAGCAAATTTAAAGTTAAAATGATACTGGAATAATTAATTGAGGTGCTAATATTAATGTTTGATAAAACTTCAAGATTGCCATATATCCCTTTATGCTATAAATCTGTCTTGAAGGTTTATAAAAAGTCTTACACATGATAATTTCTTATATAATTTCAGGCTCGGCGTACACCCCTTATTCTGGCTGTGATGCACGACAGAGATGACATCGTGGAATTGTTACTGCGTCTTCCATTTAATCTTGATGTAGATGCCAAAGATTGTGTATGTATACATGTAATGCTTATGTTGTTAGTCCCCTACCGGTCCGGACTGGAGGGGACTTTAGGTTTTCCCTCCGTCCGTCCCTCCTTCCGTCAGTCAGTCAGTCCGTCTCTGTCATCTTTTTGTCCGGACTGTAACTTTGTCATGCATCGTGGGATTTTGGAATAACTTGGCACAAATGTTCACCATAATGACACAGCATGTCCCGCGCAAGACCCAGGTCTGTAGCTCAAAGGTCAAGGTCACACTTGGAGGTTAAAGGTCAGAAATAGGCTTGTCTGGGCTGTAACTTTGTCCTGCATCGTGGGCTTTTTGAAATAACTCGGCACAAATGTTCACCATAATGAGACGGCGTGTCGCACGCAAGACCCAGGTCCGTAGCTCAAAGGTCAAGGTCACGATACCTTCAGAACACAGGAACACATATTTTGCAGCTAAACATGCTAAGGTATTCAACATTTCTTGCATGATCATTCTCATGGCCACATTCAAACTTTCATATGGGTACATTCAAAGATACTGTTTCTTCAATAACTTCAGAATTAACAAACTGGCTAATAATAACTTTGTTTCTTTGACATTTTTGCAATTATTGTGTTGACGAAACACACTTACCTTTGACAGCAGTTTGACATTTGTGCAATTATTGTATTGATGAAACAGTAACCATTGACAGCTGTGCAGCTTCTGAATTATTAATTTTGCACAAGACCCGGGAGGGGACTATGGCCGTCCCTCGGACTGCTTCTTGTTTATAATTGTCCACAATGGCTTTGATAGCTCAGGCCTTGCCCTTTACAGCTGCATACCACTGTCCCACCTGGGTTGACTGGGTGGGGTATCTCTTATATGACTATGGCATGGTATTCCAGTGTGACAACATTGTAAAGTTGAGCATTGAGCCCCCTACTACAAGAAGACACAGTTGTGGTATGACTGAAAGATTGTAAAAGTGACAAAGAATCACAACCCCCACTTCACCCTCCACACATGCACTTTTATGATATTTAGAGATACTGTCCTTACTTTTTCAGTGTAACGTTACAGCGTATCACTTTGCCTGCTGCCTGACGTCAGACACCGGGGAGAAGATCAGACAAAATCTTGTAGATGCCGGGGTGGACACAAGCATTCAAGATGTGGTGAGCAGCGACATTTTGTTGTATCATAAATATATAGGCAGCCTTTACACAGAGGGGAAATAGCACAATCTTTTGACTAAAGCGGATTGTTTAATTTATGTATATAATTGCATCTTTACCGGCATTCATAATCTCTTGTAAAGAATTGAATTGAATGTTGTTTAACGGCTCATCAACACAGTATAGGTTATTTAGAGCCGCCCCAAAGAGAGGGGAAGGATACATAGGAATCCGGGAACCGTGCCCTATTCTTATTATCGAATAGATTCCTATGGTTCTTTAACGTGCTCGGAGGATAGAACGATACACGGGACCGCCCGGTAAAGAAACAGTAATGGAAGTATTAGTTTGAACGGGGAAAATTAAGTTTTTTTATGAAAGAGAATCTTTCTGTGTTTTTTTTAAGTGGAAAAATAAACCTGTAATGATATTAACTGTTTGTTTATGTTATTTCCATTTTCCAGTTGTTTAAATATAACAATGAATTCTGTTATTTTTCTACAGAGAAGTAGGACAGGAGAACAATTTGGTAAAAGGGCCGACAAAAATGAGTTTATACTGAAAGAACGGAAGGTACAAATTTAAATTACACATTTTCTCACTAGTAGATCGAGGTTCACCACCCTGAATATGCATATAGTTATGTTAATTATTACAGTCCTGCATCATACCAAGTGTTTGTAAGTTTCAACATTTTTGTTAAACTGATTGAAAGTTGTCTTTTTCTTATACCGAGCTGTCGGTCTGAAAAAAATTTCTACATCCATGTTAAAATTTATGTTACTAACAGTGCTAAGGCAGGGCTTCTTTGTCCCGTGCTACATTTTGTAGTTTAAATATGTACTCTATACTGCATGTGTTGCTATGTATTAAATACGAGTACAAGTTCTCCTTCTGTGTAGGTTACATGGGTGTGTGTGTGTATGTGGTGGTGTGGGGGGTGGGGGGGGGGGGGGGGGGGGGGGGGGGGGGGGGGGGGCTAATTGGCTACTAGCCAGTTTCTTCTCCCGGTAAAAAATTATTCTTTCCCCTAGGAAACTTTTAGCAGTGGTGAAAGAATTGGCAGTTATAATG
>JAWPHD010015695.1:0-53847 GCA_037043455.1 Cyrtodaria siliqua | reverse complement strand
CAGACTGCAATATATTTTGTATTTATCGTGTTCAGCGAGTTCCAAATTGCTCTTTTTAACCTCTGTTGTAACGGTCTGTCAGTGGCACAAGTGTTGGGTTTAACAATTGAAGACTCTTCGCATAGAAGACGTAGGCCAAAAGCAAATACGTTATTGTCTTTTTTCTATGCCGGAAAAAATTGATTTAAATAAATTAAACATAACCAGTCAATATCAGAAAGGACAAGTCAACAAGTCGGAAAAACAACACTTTTAATAAGTATACCGTCCGACTACGAGACCGTCTAAGAGAACAACGTGTACTGTTATATATAATAAAACGTAAGCGCATTCCATTGGCCTAGAAGCAGTCACCTCTGATTCAGTAGGTTTGATTATTCTAATCGGTAATGTGACAACCGTGCAATAATTCATTTCGTAACCGCGCACTAGTACATTTAGCGGGCAACAGTTCATCTGTGTCGTTGATGCGCTTTCTTTTTTAAAAAGCAAAGCGTCATCTGACCATGATTAATATATCCTTTGCGCAACTTTTCTGACAGCTGAAACTTAAATAATAAATCAAGTATATAATTCCTTTTATCACATAACCTACGGTATGGGAGTGGAATAACATCATTCTATATTTTCGATATAACACTAGTTATATAAGTTTGCAAATTAGCCTAGTATGCGCTGTCAATTTTTTTTCGATAAAGACTATGATCCAATTCCCACGGTTTATGTCGGTTTCACGTGTTAAAACGACAGGCAAAATGCAATAAAAGTCGATGTATGAGTTATTGCATTAAATAGAATCTAAAATTCGTCCTCATTCATTATTGAATTTATTAAACTCGTTAGCAAAGATGATATAATGCTCGGCAAGAGCCTCGCATTATATCATTTTGCCAACTCGTTTAATAAATTCAATAATGAATGAGTACTCATGTAAGATCCTCTATATTTTTATGATATATAATAAATTCCAGGTTATTTAAGCATTTAAATAGCACCAGTGCCGCCTCGTGCAATATTACCCTTCTCGGGGTTAGTAGTCACACCCTCTGATAAACAGTACAGACCGTTGATTTTTAAGGAATTAAATAGTTGTATACTATGTAATCAATGATGTACCTGTTATTCTAATAAGTCCATCTTTCACGTTTACTTCGTGTAACATTTCGTCTACTTCTTCCTCTGTCATTCTGTCACCAAGAGCAATTAACAAAGTTCTCAATTCTTTAACACTGACATAACCTTTGCCATTGTCAAACTCCTGAAATCAGTATGGACACACTTAACAAGGTTCTGGAGAAGAGAATGTTAATAAAGACAACTAGAACCTTTTGGACGTCGCGCCATCGCAAATTCCCACGCGTTCTTAACACAGGTCAATATTGTAAACAAATATAATTATGTTCTTCGCCTTGATTCCTTATCCACATTTAGCGGTTAGTCTTGATTGTTCTTTGATACTCAAAATACAAATAGTACTATGTATATTATTCTGTATGTATGACAATGTACATTGATAAATTATATTTAAGGTATTTGAACATTTGAACCCAGCACAGAATCACACGGGTGACCCTGGAGCAAAATATAGAACGATTCTTCTTATCCCAAATCGCCTCTTCCCCACCACACACGCATCCACCACCTTAGAGGTCGATTAATGGTTCCATGGACCTGAGTGAATGTAATATTTACAGAGGACGGAGTCCTATGTCAGTTTACTCTTACCCAGGTCTACCGAACCAGCTACACTAAATATCTTATTGGGATCCCCCACTCCCAACACAGAGACGCAAACTAAAAAAGCGACACCACCAGAAATGCCAGTTCTGCCGATCTGAAGCACCCTAGGTCAGACATCACAAATCATAGTAGACAAGAAAGGATTGCCAATGCCCAACATGCCACCCAGACACCGCGGGTTGTCATTAATTGCTTCAAGTGCATCATGTGTATCTGGTGAACGACCCAACAAGAAATCTTTTTCATAGAAATACAAAAACAAATCTGCGACAAGAGGTGCACAGTTCGTACCCATAGGGATACAAACAATATTTCTATAAACGGTAGTTACATACATGACATACCTGACGAAAATATTATCTAATACGAAAATAACTGTATCACAAACTTCTTGGCAAGTCCACATAGTGTATTTTTCTAAACTGTCAGTAGCAACAAAACGCACCAAAAACGCACCGACATTGTTATAGGCTAAACATGTAGCTTTTTTCTGTAGCGAAACGTTTTTTTTGGATAAGAGCAATACGCTTATCTATGATAAGGTGATGTGGTAAGGTTGCATATATTGTAGAAAATTCAAATACTGCAAGATGGCTTCGTGTTTCTTAACGTCCATATTTTGCCTTCGATAGTTTCAATGCATATTCCCTATTGTCAACCATTTTATGTTTGTGCGGTCCCATACTGTATATTTATTTAAATAGATATGTTCGATGTTATTGTTATTTGGTGTGTACTGTTGTTAGCCGCG
Organism: Cyrtodaria siliqua; assembly: GCA_037043455.1. Lineage (NCBI taxonomy): Eukaryota > Metazoa > Mollusca > Bivalvia > Adapedonta > Hiatellidae > Cyrtodaria > Cyrtodaria siliqua. The sequence goes on along the minus strand of JAWPHD010015695.1, from coordinate 51,356 downwards.
GTCTGTGAATGCCACATTTTCTGTTCGACTTTTGTAGTTACTTTATAAAACAGGACATATTAATGTAGCTCTAAAACTTTACCTTAAATGCATCATAAACTTCATCTTGACTCTCTTGGTAATGACTTGTCTTTGAAACCATCAATAGAAACTCGTCAAAATGAATATCGTCTCTACCTGTGTTTTTATATATAAATATATAAGTAGGTTATGAATAATCGCACAGCAAGTTAATAATTCAAACAAGTTATACCTGTTTTAAAAGAAAACAACAATTACAAACACTATATTAATTAAACGCTGACAGTTATCGGGATGTAGCTAGGCATTTTATTAATGACATTAATAACATTCACGTCTCGCAGTACCTAGTATTGCAGTCCTATGTATAGATGAATACATAGCCATATATCCTTATAGGTATGAAACCACCAGTTATTTTCCCCATTGACACCAGTGTTAAAATGTCACATATTAATGATTTGCTGTAAATTCCAGTATGGGTAATGCAGCAGTGTAATTTTCTTACAGAAAACTAGTTTTACACTTGAAAAACCACCAGAAAAGGTCGGGTCACAAGACATGTAAACAAGTTCTTGTTTGTTTAACAGGTCAAGGGTACAACAGTTTTCATTGATAGTTGCTCACAAAGTGTTTGCATAGATTCGAAATATGGAAATTGTTCATCAATAATCCTGTTAAAGCTATCAATACACTTCTTATACATACAATAACAAAATCGAGCAAAAAAGGAGGGACTACTTTTTATTATAGGAATACAAATGACTACACATCGGATGTTTAGATGCAATTCGTGCGGTATACCTTTACGGTATGTGGTGTTATGTTAGTTGATTGGCGAACTGCCGCTTTATAACATTTATGTAATTAATGTTTTACAATTATCAACAGCACACTCGCATATCAAAATGTGAAAATCAGTCTAGCTACCGTGTCTATTCCTTTCGTAAATAGTTAATTGTCTTGTCATTAAAGCATGTTACCACTCTAAGATCTATATTTTCTGCTGTTGAATAAATACAGAAAAGTGGATCCCTTGGAAGCAACAAACGCAAACAAGAGATAAAAGTAGCAAACTCGGTTTTATTAAGTCTGTCCATGAGAGGTAATGTAAAAGTGCAACACCTCTTACGCCTCCTAGCACAGTCTTACTTTAAAGCCACACAGATTGGGCGTAATGACCCCAAAGACCAGCAAGTAATAATGCTACTGTTTGTAATTACCCCCGCCACACAGCACTAACCAAACGCCTCCTAGCACTGGCGTCAGCGATATTCTAGATTAAAGCCACAATCATTATTTTCTTTGTATAATGATATAAGAAACACTATATTCAATAAAACTCTACATAACAGAGACTTTTAAAACTCGTTTTGTTTCTTCGGCCGCCCGTCTTGTAGAATTTTCATTGAAGGATGTAGCGCTACTATTTCGTGCATGCTTAACTGGTGTAATTGTATTTGGTTTACATTCATTAGATTGAAGAATTTTCATTTGTTCTTCTCCGGAGCTAATCTGGGTGGTGCTTGGTGTTTTTCGTTTTTCGTAATGTATTTCGGCATTTTCTCATGCAGTATATTTTTCTCATGCAGTAACTTCAAGGAATCAAATGATTCCTTGAAGTGTTCATTTGTTTTTTGAAGACTTATCCTCAATCCGTTCTGTTTATCAGACACATTTTCATTTTTTTTCATCCGTGGACAGCTGTGTGTCGTGCAGTGACGTATCATACTGCATATTTCGTCTCTGAGCTGACCAGCTTGTAGTTCGGAGTGTGCAATATGACTGGACAGCTGCTCTTTCATCTCTGATATTTCGGTCCGAATAACACTCAAGAATTGCTGTAGATATCGATGATGTTTAACTTTTGATTTGAATTTATTATGCTTAATCATCAGAGGAAAGTTGCAAAATACTATTTAAAGCTTTTCTTAAGAGACGCAACTCCACTTATACTGTTCCCTAACTTATTGCAGTATTAAGTATAATGTCATTGCTATAAATCTGAAATCATATTTAATATCCACTGAACTCTTTATTATTGATTTATTCATTTTATATAACAATCGATATTTATATCATGTGATTGATTTACTTAATATTATTGTTTATAGATAGTGACTTATAAGTCCGTTGGGCCGGGTGCTTAATTTTCAGTTATTTCATATATGTTTGATTTTGAATTGTATATGTACATGTCACTTTAATAAACTATTTACCTATTTACTTACTTACATTTATAACAGGGCACTTACCGTAAACATCAATCTTTCTCATCATTTGTTCCAGAGTTGTCTTCTCCACGATTTGACCCATCTCCCGTAGAAGAGCAACCAGTTCATCCACCGTTATGATACCATTCCCCTTTCTGTCGAACACATTGAATCGTAGTCTGAACTCTGCAGTAAAGCATTACATTTGTTTTTAATTCAAATGAAAACAGGTGCTAGCTAATGACTATAATTTTGTTTCTGAAAGAAGGTATACAAGTCGTATAGAAAATGCAGCAATAACAGATCACAGACAACCAAAAACACACATTCAGGACAAAAACAATCACCAGGAAACAAACAGAAGGGATGTTTCGTTAATAATCAAATATCGGGTTGTATTTATTCAATATTCTTAAGTACGTTTTGAAAACACGAGTCCAAGAATCTGACAAAAACAATCAAATTATTGTATATTATCTGTTCATATTGAAATCCCAAATGAACATATAACAATACCACATCGATGAAACACATTATTAAATATACACATACCCTTCAATTTCTTCGTGTTGGTTATCCAATAAAAGTCTTCCATCAGGAGTAATAAACAGAACACGGCAAATACAATTTATTTTTATTTTCAATTGATTATTAACATTATGTGTATGAAAGAATGTTAGCAACGCTACAATGTCATGCACATCGTGTTATCGCGTTACAGATGTTTAACTTCTAATACACATACAAATTAAGGTTTACCCGAGTCACAAGGCAATGCATTGTTTTAGTCCGACTTATCAATGAACACTGTGTTCCTGTTGGCTTGGGTTTCAGATCTAATCTCGAATACCGAATCAATTTGTTAAATGATAAAACGCCTTGATTCTATACAGATACCGGCTTAAACGGCAAACTTGTTATTTACGTTATTCTTTAAAGGCCGATAACCTGATTCTTATAAGTAAAAGTTTCCTTATATTAATATATTAATTTAAGATACGCAAGTGGTACCTTATAACATATATAATACGCAAGTGGTACCTTATAACATATATAATACGCAAGTGGTACCTTATAACATACATAATACGCAAGTGGTACCTTATAACATAAATAATACGCAAGTGGTCCCTTATAGCATATATAATACGCAAGTGGTACCTTATAACATATATAATACGCAAGTGGTACCTTATAACATACATAATACGCAAGTGGTCCCTTATAGCATATATAATACGCAAGTGGTACATTATAACATATATATTACGCAAGTGGTACCTTATAACATATTCGGATTTAAATTTGAACATACTGAACTTTTATTAATATATTATATATAATTCTATTAAAGGGAATGTAGCGATACAGCCAAACAAACTCTATTATTGAGAGTTCTGAAAAACTTGGAAAAAGGTGAAAGAATTATCAAAATCGGATGACAAACAAAAAAGATATGACAATTTAAAAGTTGTTCTAAAACGAATATGGGAGCCGCCATTTTTAGAACTATGACGTCATAGTTCCATATTACCATATATGGTATATTGATAAATATCATTTAAAACGAAGAAAATCACTGCAAATGAATGATTTTTTTTCACTGGAGATATAAATCATTATTGCCATTAAGTATTACACATTTTTCATACAGTTGCTGTCACTTTTCCTATAAATCAGTAAATTTTCATATATATAAATATTCCATATATGGTCATTTAGAACTGTGATGTCATAGCTCTCAAAATGGCCGCTTCCATATCCGTTTCAACAGAAACTTCAAATGACCATATCTTCTTTGTTTATCATCCGATTTTGATAATTCTTTCACCCTTATTGAAGTATTTCAAAACTCTCAATAATAAAGATAGTTGGCTGTGTCGCTACATTCCCTTTAACTAAATTAGCTACGTAACGATGCACGAGAAAAATCAGCAGGTACACTGGTCATAACTATATAGGTAAACGTTACGCCTATTTCAAAATGTTTTATTTTAAATTAAACCTTAATTGACATAATCAATGGTAAACGATATTTTATGCACTTTTTCGTAACTTTGATCAATATATTTTTGACGGATTCTTGAATCGATCGAAAATATATATATCGATATAAAATCCAACTGTCTTCGTCACTGTTTCGTTTGACAATTTCACCAGTTTAAAGCAAACAATATGTTACGTAATTTCTGTAAAAATTGTATAAATTATGTCTTGCAAAAACAAAGTATATGATAAAAATATATTTTAAAACACTTACTTTTCCCCCTTATCAATAAGCGTTGTAAACATTTAAATTAAGAGATAACCATGCTAAGATGTTCCATCTGGGACGTTTTGTGAGTGGTTTTATGGTCAGAGAATTTCGTTTTACGGCGACGCGCTACATCTTAGCATCGTTATCTCAGTGCTAATGCTTTTCTATTAAATGCCAGAAATATAAAGTAAAAGTCATTTTGAAAGACGTCATCCAATGACGTCACTTGTTACAACGTTATGTGACGTCACGTACTTTTCAGACGGTAAATCGCGCGTTTTACGGCCGCAAATTTTGGACGTCAGCCAATGGAGAAACATGTTTCATACTAGTTGCATTAGAAAATTGGTTTACTAACTTTAACCTGGTTTCTACTTTTAACATTATCTGATACAGAGCGTTTCCTCATATCATCAGGATTTATTTTATCAATTATATTGGTTACACAGATTTACAAAAGGCTCAGATAAATAATAAACACTTCGTTCAATGAAACATAATAACCTACAATAATGCCGTCTCAATATATAACCTACATATATAACTCCTATCTCCCCCAAATTACATTTTTGATATACATTTTATTTTTATTTTCTTCAATTGAAATTTCGAATGGGTAGGCCCCTACTGTTAAACAGTATTTCAACACTACTGCAATAGTTTTTCCGATTTATTTTCGGATGAGCTTGTTCCAATCTGGTGCACGCAAGTTGATTTTTATGTAAATTGATTGCATTTCAACATTTTATAATACAGGGCGTTAGAATTTCTCATTAGTATATTATCTGCTAACGATGCAAAGCCTAAATAATGTTATCTCTTTTAATTGAATGAATGACTGAATGGTGTTTTACGGCACGTCGACACATAAATAGGTCATATTGTGCGCAAAATGAAGAAATGAAGTATTAATTAAAAATTAATGTAAATATATAAAGATAAAACTATTAAAAAATAAGGGATGATAAGGTGTAATATAAACTATGTATGTAAATCAACGAATGCCCGTCAACGGGTATATAAACAAGTATATATATATAAGAACACATTACAATGGTTTATATAGTCTGATCTCTTTCAGGAAATCTAAAACAAGACTAAAATCTACTGTATCAAATAACTCTTTCAAAGTATTATCTCTTTTAAATTTCCTATTCTAAACCTGACTTAATATTAAGAACTAAATATGAATTGACTGCACACTATTGGGAGTTTGAAGGCGAAATTTGTATATAAATTCCTGCATTGTTTTTCATGGTTATTTGTTTGTTTGCTATTTAAGGAGATTGGCTGGGAAAGGACGTAGTGCTGAGTTTTTTTTTAAAATTGATATGTAAAGTTTCTTTGGTATCAGATACAAAATTATCAAAAAAGGGTAGGTAAAACACCTTTTTTCGCTAGACGTCTTTGAGGAATATACATATATAACTCCAAAATTTCACTAAAATGAGGAAACATTTCATTGCGACTGTCAATATGTTAAATGATAAATAGCTCGATTCAATACATATACTGGCTAAAACTGCTCACTATAACGCACGTTATTATTTAAAGGTTGATACTCTGATTAAGAATATATCTATTAGCTTTGTTAATTACGTTTATATGTTAATATATTAATTTATAACACACTTATTAATTTTTTCAAATCACTAGTATTTTTACTTACTGGACCGATTATGCTACCTTCTGACTTGTTTGTGTTTGCTGCTTGCTAGTGGTCCTTTTTTCAGGTTTATTGATATTCACACTAGCGACTTTTAGTGGTATGTGCCCACTGTAAAAAGGCGCCCGACTACAAATCAGAAGTATTATTACTTACTTTGGGATCATCAAGCCCACTCCCTGTGGTTTTAATAGAACACCACGTAAGCCGTGTGCTAGGGGCGTGAGAGGTGTTGTACCTTATATTATCATATGAACAGACTAAAAAAAAACGAGACTACTTCTCTCTTGTTTTTGTTTGTTACTTCTGAGGGATCCCGTTTTCTGTTTTTATTGACATTTGCACTAGCGTTTGTTGTGTGTTGTGTGACGGCTGTAAAATATCCGACCAATAGTGTTATTACTTACTGTTCATTTGGGGTCATCAAGAACCGTATCCTATCTCTCATGAACAGACAATACAACCGAGTCGGCTACTTTTCCCTCTTGTTTATGTCTGTTAAGGGTTTTCCTTTTCAGTAATTATAGCATATTAGAACATATTGCCATAAAAAGCAGGCATGCTCTATCTATCAATTACATTACGATGCACGACACACTTATAGCACATTCTCTCTTAAAAAAGATAAGGTTTAATATAAGTACGTTTCCGGAAATCTTAAATTTGCATATTTAAACGAATACGAACTACTCGATAATTCACAATCTGTATTCTGCCGGAAATAATTATGTCAAACAGTGCTTACAAAACCTACCGGTAAAGGGCTAACGGAAATTACAGTTAAATCATAACAGGAACAACACACGATGGAAACATAAGGAGCCCTATTTGTCTATTTACAGAAGCGCTCGACATTATTGATCATAATTATTATTATGAAGCACAAATTCTCAGTATATGAAATGGGTCAATCGTGTATGGATTGGTGTACTTCTGTAACAGATTACACTGCATGATTGATATCTGCCAGACAAGACTTTCCTTGATTTTTATAAACGACACCCCTTACAGAAAATAAATATAAGTCACTTATAGGATTGGGTTATAAGTGACATATAAAGAAAGATAAAAATAACGGACAGGGAAAGCAGCATTCAAGGATGACAGTCAACCACAAAACACAAAACCAAATACGCAAACAGACAAACGAGAAGGCAAAAGTAATAACAAATGCAAACGACATCACAAACACAAAAGGGTTGACAATAGGGATACCGCCTTCGAACGGTCAGTGGCAACAAAGGCCACTGGGGGTTTAAACCGGTTCTAGGGTGCACCAAACACACTCGCTTATACCTGATATAGGCCAGTAACATATATGTAACTTATATTGATTTTAAATGCAATTGAGATGTAAGTCATATAAATTACTTATAAGCCACTTATATGTCAAATACTCTGTCATTTATTAATGACTTATATATGCGACTTATAAGTGACTTATATACTGCATATAAGTGACCTAAAATATGAAACGTATAAATGACATATATCCACTTGTAGGTCAAACTGAATCCGAATGATAACAATGAGTAAAACTAAAAGGTCATTACATGAAAGAAAGCGTATTAATTTTAATGTACTAGTATATTATCAAAAAATAAAACACATCAACGTAGCAGTCATGTTGAAGCAGTTTTTTTTCAATGCTTTCTTGTTGTCTTTTTCTGTTCGATTTCTCTTTCTGGTTTTCTGTCACTTTGAAAAGATTAAATTATGAGTAAATAATAAAAGTCAAGAATATTTATTGTTGAATGAATTTATCTGTTTTTTTTACCATACTTGAGGATAGACAGACTATGCACCGTTTGCGAATTAATTATATGGACCTGTCAATGTTATTTAATTGACTTGTTTAATATTACATATGTGATGGAATGAACTAGATCCATGCCGCCTTAGATGACAGAAAAAAAAAATCTCTCAAACATGATGTTTGCTCTTTGGAACCATTTAACATATGCATGTATTTATACCAACAAATCAGTTGACTACATCAACGTAGTTAATATGATCAATTGAGCGAGCCTAAAGGAAAAAGAATAACAGGTATAGAAATAAGTATAATGTACTTAATTATAAAAGTCATTAATCCCATATTATATGTCTTCTGTTGACACCAGCATCCTAAGCAGATTGAGTTTTGGTTTTACTTTTCAAAATATTTCAATTACAACCAAATCCTTCCTTATTTTAAAATGATAAAATGTGCTTCCAAGGGATCCCCCTTTCAGTAATTATTTCTAAAAAATTATTCAATCGACTCACAAAATGAATGTCTATCCAAGTTGAGAATCTTTCTGACTAAATGAGGCATTTCCGTTGAAAGGTCATTTCGCTGACCTAGGGTAGTGTCTGATTACAGGTCAGACATACTCAACGTATTTTATGATGAGTGAACTGGCACTTTCATATAACAAGCTTATAACTGGCTTATAAATGCTCACCAATATCTCCAATATCAGATTGAAATATAAGTGACATACTAGTGACTTATGTGTCTCCGTAATCTGGACATATAAGCCACTTACACATGTAACTCACTTAGACAAGATATTACGTGACTTACACTTTTGTGTTTGCGATGTCTTATTTGGCCTTGTATTCAGCTTTAAATTTGGTCTTTGTTTCTGTTTGTGTTTGTGGTTGACTGTTGTCCTTGAATGCTGCTTTTCCGGTTCGATTTTTATATCTATATGTATGATCGTTTATAGACAAACTGTTGGTATCCCTATAGGTACGAACTGTGCACCCCTTGTCGCAGATTTGTTTTTTTATTGCTATGAAAGATATTTCATGTTGAGTCTTTCACCAGATATCCAGGCAGTGTCACAACATGTCACGGGTAGAGCGTATTGGTCGTACACAGCGCTTGTAAGCACCTGTTAGTCACACCCTAATCCATTTTTTAGTTGAACCAAATTCACAATGTTAATGATATATTCAGGTAACACGGAAACCGTGCACATTTTAAACTTCAAAATTGTGCGAGGGTCCTTTCGTGCAGAATTTAATACTGCGAATATAGCCACCGTACTGAACGGGGGAAATATTGGTTTGGGCGTAACGTTTGCAATAAAATCCATTGTCTTCTAGTTCTGGCCGGGATTGCTCGATAGTTGCTTTGTTTGGAGCAGGAGATGGACGGCGACATTCACAGGCAATATATGGTCAGTATTTATTTCATGAACTTTTATCGTACATTTGTATTCAGTGGGCGGCGTCATCTTGGTTGGCGGTTACGACATCCGGTTATCTTTGATGTTTCTCAAACATTAACTTGAGACTAGCATCTGATTTTGAAGTTACTTTATTAGGTGTAATTATTGTAATTGATATTAATTTGATGACGTTGTATAATAGATACATTAGTTAACATTGGCGTATAACTCAGTGAGTGTAATATACGAGTGATTTGATAACGTTGTATATTACATATATTAAGGGCATTGGTTAACAGCGACGTACATGGCGTATACATGGCGTTGTAGAATATGTATACATTGCTACTCATCATAAGTACAGCTTACATATATTTATTAAATAATGATTTGTTTGGGTAATGAAATTATGCAAGATTGTTACGTTTATCAACCGACATCTAAAACGTATGTATAATTACAGCCTAAGCCATCCAGGTTTGGATATAAGCCTCCCGGAGTGGAGCTAAGCCTTTAGGGTGTGTAAGCCCTTTAGGTGATTCGACACTAGAATCAACATATAACGTTAACGAGCGGTGGAGACGGTCCCCGTACATGTGCGACATGGCCAGGTTATAGCATCGACAACCCCCGGGACACGAGGTGGGCCCGTTATCAGTCTTCACTGGAGGAACATCATCCACAACCTCAGTGGAGGTTAATCATCATACATATCGCGTCATCAACCCTTATAGAAGGCATTTGATGACAATCACTCATTGGATTCGCGCATCATCATCTTCATGAGCTCTCGCGCATCACAGTTAACGCGCTAGATCATAGATTAACATTGTTATAACTTTAACAACACTTTAGTGTCGTATATAGTCAGTCGACACATACAGTATTTGTAACAATACGAAGAACGTCCTAAACGTTCATGAGAACATTCTTTTCATAGTTCATCTGTGTATTCGCTTGTTTTTTTTGATAATTGTATATATATTTAACATATTTTGAAAGTTGCATTAAACTTATGTAAATGGATTCACCGTCATTGATTCTTTCCTGAGTTAGCCCCAATCACTAGGGTCATCCTGCGACAGGCAGATGTTATTCAAGCCTCTCGGTATCTGGATAACATATTGAACATTGGCAAGCCTTTCGTTTCTACTATGGTTAACAATATATACCCTAAAGAACTCCGCTTAACAAGGCTAATATTTCTTATACTAACGCTTCTTTTCTCGATGTACATCTCGCCAATGAAGTTAGCGATGTATTATTCGTAATAAAAAGATCAATGCACGTTCCCGGCGTTACAGTAAATTTGATTGGTTCGTTAATAATATTTGTCATGTGTAATATTTTAATGACACCTCTCGGTATCTGGATGACATATTAAACATTGACAAGAAATATAAAAAGATCGGACAGGGAAAGTAGCATTCAAGGAGGACAGTCAACCACAAAACACAGAAACAAACACGCAAACAAACAAGAAGGCAAAAGCAATAATAAATTCAAACGACATCACACACACAAAAGGGTTGACAATAGGGCTACCGCCTTGGAACGGTCAGTGGCAAAGTACTGGGGGTTTAAACCGGTTCTAGGGTGCACCAAACCTCACACTTACTCTACTTCATCCCATTAAAACAGGACAGTGTAAATAAAGAAATCCCCGCCATGATCTAATCTTTAACCAACAAGGCAGCATCAATAGGCAATATAAGTAAAACACAAATATGCTCGTGTAAATATAATACAAAAAAACAATAGCCTAGAAAGCCACAATGAAGGTACTCAATGACTTGGCAGAAGCCAGAGCAGTAAGAGAATAAACCATTAAGGGCAGTCAAGTTTCCCAGTCTCATAGTATAACTACATCAAGTGCCTTAATAAGCCAGTGTGTAGGTAAGCACAGCTTCAAAAAATCTATGAATTTATCGATGTATGTTCTTTGCAAAATATGTGGCATTGTGCACCTGCACTTAGTCTCAGACTTTTTATACTAAAAATAAAAATGATGTTTTACAGCACATCCCCACATAAATAGGTAATATTGTGCTTAGTACGGATGTAAAATGAAATAAACAAAATAAAAAGGTCCTTGTATTACGTTATCTAAAATATTAAACTTAACCAAGACCCTGACTTAACATAATGTGCTGGCATGGCCCAGCAATAGCACGGTGGACGATAGCAATCTGGAGCTTCCGGGTTCAAGTCACACATGCACCACTGAGTTTCGTCTGTGATTTCGGGCAATACACCTTCCCTCAGCCTTGTTTGTTCCTCAGCCTCATTTGTTGGATTGGGATTGAAACTGGGGAGTCTATCCTCCGAGCACGATAAACAACCATAGAAATATATTCATTAGTAAGAGTAAGACAGGTTCTCAAATTCCTATGTGTCATTTTGGGCGGCTCTAAGTAAGGTATGCCGGTAATGTGTTGATAAGCAGAAAACGATTATTTTTAATTTATCGTACATGTAAAACAAGTTCTATAATCACTATTCTTTTACATATTTAACTTGTTAACTATTTAAGCTGAAACGAAATCTGGTTTCGGTAAACAAAATATGAATATTTTTTAATTTTCCTATGTGCCCTTCCCCTCTTTCAAGGGAGGGTCTAAATGATTTAATTATAATGTGTTGTTGAACCAACTTAGACCAGAGTTTATTTGCTTGTTATTTCAGTTATTAGACCCTCCGAACCTTTTTTATGAATAACAAAAAAAAACAAGAGGCCCAAGAGGGCCTGTGGACGCTCTACTGGCTAACATGGCTCTTATAACATCAATGAAGCGAGTGACTGCCATTTACGTTTTTTTGAAAGTTTCGGGCTAAAAACAGCTTTTTGACTAAATCAAGGGCCATAACTAAAGAATCTGGTAAAGTTTGGTAAAGATCAGATGAAAAATGAAGGCCATACCGTATTAACTAGGCAAAATATAGCATTTATTTTTAACTAAATCAAGAGCCATAACTCCTCTGTTACTGGTCCGACTGGTCAAACATAGAGCTAAAAAAAAAAAAAAAAAAAAAAAAAAAAAAAAAGGAATAATTTAAAAAAAAAAATAATAATAATAAAAATAAAATTAAAAAATTTAAAAAAAAACAAAATTTTTTTTTTTAAATAAAACATAAATATAAATAATAATAATAATTAAAATAAAATTGATAATAATATAAAAAAGACAGTTGTAAAATCTTGTAAAGTTTGGCAAAGATCAGATGCAAAATGAAGGCCCTATCGTATGACGAGGCATATTATAGCATTTTTAACAAAATCAAGGGCTATAACTCCGCTGTTACTGGTCCGATCTGGTTGGTTTTCAAACTTGACCAAGTTTTCATAGACATTAACAATTTCATGAAGTTTGGTAAAGATCGGATGAAAAATGAAGGCGCTATCGTCTTAACGTGGCAAACTATATCATTTTGAAGTAAATCAAGGGCCATAACTCCGATGTTACTGATCCGATATGGCTGGTTTTAGAACTTGTCCAAGCTTTCATTGATATTAACAATCTGATCAAGTTTGGTAAAGATCGGATGAACAATAAAGCCCCTATCGTCTTAACGAGGCAAACTATAGCATTTTTAACTAAATCAAGGGCCATAACTTCGCTGTAACTAGTCCAATATGGCTGGTTTTCAAACTTGTTCGAGCTTTCAATGACATTAACAATCTGATAAAGATTGGTAAAGATCGGATGAACAATGAAGCCCCTATCGTATTAACGATGCAAAATATAGCATTTTTAACTAAATCAAGGGCTACAACTCCTGATACTAGTCCGATATGGCTGGTTTTCGAACTTGTCCGAGCTTTCATTGATATTAACAATGTGGTAAAGTTTGGTAAAGATAGGATGAAAAACGAAGGCCCTATCGTCTTAACGAGGCAAAATATAGCAATATAGCGTTTTTAAATAAATCAAGGACCATAACTCCGCTGTTACTGGTCCGATCTGGCTGTTTTTCGAACTTGTCCGAGCTTTCATTGATATTAACAATGTGGTAAAGTTTGGTAAAGATAGGATGAAAAATGAAGGCCCTATTGTCTTAACGAGGCAAAATTGAGCAATATAGCATTTTTAACTAAATCAAGGGCCATAACTCCGCTGTTACTTGTCCGATCTGGCTGGTTTTCGAACTCATCCGAGCTTTCATTGATATTAACAACCTGTTAAAGTTTGGTAAAGATCGAATTAAAAATGAAGGCCCTATCGTCTTAACGAGACAAAAGTTAACAACGGACGGACGGACGACGGACGGACGGACGGACGACGGACAACTCGGCATCCCATAAGCTCTGCTGGCCTTCGGCCAGTAGAGCTAAAAATCAACAGTTTTTTTTAAACACGAAAAACTGCTAAGAAAAGTAACGAGCGATACCCGTATTTTGGTCCCATATTACAAACCACCATTGATCATGTTTAAAAATTAAAGTAAAATTAGAACGTCATGTTATATAGTTTTTGTTCTGGTCGATGTTCCCACTATGTTCTGTTCAATTTATATTCTTATAAAAAAAGGTTCTATAGTCACTTTTTATTCATCTGTTTCAACTCACCAATTTGTTACCTATTTAAGAGAAATATAAAAAGATCGGACAGGGAAAGTAGCATTCAAGGAGGACAGTAAACCACAAAACACAGAAACAAACACGCAAACAGACAAACAAGAAGGCAAAAGCAATAATAAATGCAAACGACATCACAAACTCAAAAAGGGCTGACAATAGGGCTACCGCATTGGAACGGTCAGTGGCAAAGTAGGCCACTGAGTTGAAACAAAAATATCATATGTATGTTTAAACAGAATCTGTATCATTTTTATTTTCAGAGCCTGATGTCCTGAGATGCTGGGAGTTAGCTGAAAAATGTTACTGAAGTCACAATATATATGGGAGGAATTTATTGAAACAAGTGTCTAGTCACGTATGTTATAATGTTTTACAACATTAACAACAGATTCAGAAATGCTTAAACGAACAAGAATAGTATAACACGATGGTGTACAATATTTTCTTTATTTTTTTATGAAACAAGAATCAGCTATACCTCATACGGACAGTACTAGCATCAACTTCAAGAAAAATATGTCTAGTAACAGGATCACCAGTTCAGCCAGCACAATATCATATCAACTTGCATGTCTAAGGACAGTTCATTGGAGTGGCTCAAAATAAGGGCTAATACGAAAATATAGATGTGTTTCTGTTAATCTGACCGACCATGCCATATTTCTTTATTGGATTAAAATGATGTTTTCTGAATTATATTGGATTATATAAAAGTTTGTGGAATACAGATGGCAGGAGGTGTATATTACTGGTTCTACCCAGAAGAAAAGTGGGTGGTCTGCCTCCACCAAAAAAACAACAAACAGATACATGTATATATATAACCCCACATATGTTGAAAATGACTTGCACCATATAAACAATACAGGCTGAGAGGTGCGCATATTAAAGGGACAGCAATCTTTTTTTTTAAACTCCCAAATGTTATAATTTATAATTTAAATATATGCAAGCCGGTGTAAAGTGAAAATAAATTATTGATTAATCAATCGAGGTGCTAATTTAAATGCTTGATAAATACTTCAAAAATGCTGCGTGTCCCATAAAAACAATTATTGTATGATGCAATTTAATTTGTTATGTAATACCCTTTCTATTTGGGATGTTTTGATGTAAATATTTGAAATAAAATGTTTTAAATCAAATAAATAATTCACTTTGATATCTGACTTGTTTCATATTTTAATTATCTTACTTAGTCATGAAAGATAATATTTAAGACCTTAATATGTACCTTAAATGTTTATTGTTTACCATCGAATGGTGAGGCGGCATATGGTGTTAGTCATCTGTGCTTCTATATTCTTCCAGTTTTTAACCAATTGTTTCGAAACTGTACATGATCTTTATCTATGATGTCTAGAGGAGCATATCGATTTTGCATCAAAATAAACTTTATTTATGAATATATATTCTTGCATTGTACAATTTTCCACGGATTGTTTTCAGTGCGGTCATTCAAGTCCCATGGACATATTGAGTTATGGAGATGTTCGGTTGCGGTTGCCTTTTTTATATTTGTATACATTCTTATTTTTACCTCTCACCGCTGCGGGTTCAATTCCCACTGGGAATTCAACTTGTAAGTGAGAAAGTGTCGATTCTTACAGATAGCAGAAAGTATACAGTACTGGTTCTACCCAGGAAAAATGGCCTAAAATGTGCTATAATGACATAAAAAACTATTCAACTTTAAAATATAAAGTAAAAAAATGGCCTTCTTTACTTTCCTTCGATGCTATCATTTTACGTCCCCATCCGACGCACGAGGCTAAGGGAAAGAGTCTTTATCCGACGGACGCGGCTAAGGGAAAGTGTCTTTCCAAGAACAGACCGACAAAACTCAGTGGCACCACCTCCGGTTACAAATCCGCTGCGCTACTGACTGCGCCAAGTTGCGGATAAAAGTTAGACACTGGACAGTCTAGTCAAAAACACAGCAATAAATATATTATCTGAATATGTTTAAAAATGTATGCTTGCAAGAGCTTTCAAAACAGACTTTCATGCTTTTAGTTGGAGTGGGAAGGGTATGGGGTGCATCCTTTTAAATCTCAGCTCAGATACCCTCCCCCTCCATCTCTCCACCCCAGCTCCCATCTTGAACAATAGCGATTGTTACGTACACTTTCCATAAATGAGAGGGTGCCCAATACTACCCGCTCCATCGAATACGTGCCAGCTGTTCTTGCAAGGGCAGTCGAGTCAAAATTACAGTCTAGTCAAACAACTCGTATTTTCGTGTACTTTTGATAAAGAAATAACATGCTTTTCGTGACATGCAGCAACATTCATATAATATGTTAGCTAAAACAACAATTCAAGTATCTCCGCGTATTTTATATAACAAAAAACACACGGTTGTTGTCATTTTAAACGTATTCTAAAAATGGCATCTTTTAGATTTATCGCCCCTCGCTTCTACATTTTACAAGGCGGGTCTGCATTTATCACGCAGTAAAGCTTCTAAAAAAAGTCAATACAGCCGAAAATCACGAAACTTAAAGCGGAAATGAATTTTCTTGATCAAAAATTGTCACAATCTTTCAAATTATTATGTGTTATAAAAAATCCAAAATGGCGGACATTTAATTTGTTTTTTGACGTTGCCGAAATATGACGTACTACTTTTCGTTGCCATGCGTTACCAAATATTTAATAGATGTAGGAAAATATCAAGGCTGCTCCCCTACTGTTCTTTTCTACTATTGTTGATCATGTATACCCTAAAGAACTTCAAAAAAGAGTATGATAATGGACCTTTGGAAGCGGCCGAGCACGACACATACGAAAGATTGACAAAACTAATATTTCTGATACTTATGCTTTTTTCTTGATTTACATCTCTCCATTGAAATAATTAGCAAAATATATGACAAGAGAGATGATTTTAATTTTGATATTGTTAATTATCCACATTTACATGGGGATCTTCCCCGAGCAACTTCTTATGGGGTCTATTTGTCTCAACTTATTCGTTTTTCTGGAGATTGTACTCGAGTTGAGGACTTTAATATTCGTAATCTTTGTATAACTAAAAAGCTACTCCATCAGGGCTTCCGTTATCATAAACTTCGTAAAACCTTTGCAACATTTTATTATCGTAACCCTGATCTTCTTTCCAAATATAAAATAATTCAAGAACTCTTGTGCGACAAGGACTATCACAACTTGACTTCTATGGTGACGTGATTTACAAACTTCTTAAGATCCTTGGACATGACCACTTTCATACTAAACTTGTTAAACGGTTTATCAAAATAGTCTATGACCCTATCATTTTGCAACGCACTGCATGCTTGTTGGTGGACTCATTTACAGTTCGTCACTATACTTTCCTATTTAACTGTGCGATGACCGGACAGGCTGTGGACCCTATGATGACGTCTACCTAAAGCCCAAAATGACGGTGACGTATGGTGTTTGTCTACAGTCTTGTCTTGTGCCTTAAATGGTTTGTTCTCTTGTTGCTCTGGCTTCTGCCAAGTCATTAAGTACCTTCTTTGTAAGCTAGCTATTGTTTGTTGTATTTATATATACACGAGCATCAGTGTGTATTACTTATATTGCCTATTAATAATGATTATCTGAATCCTTGTATTCGATAACCGCATTTAAATCTATCAACTTTGCAACTTGTAGTTCTCTTAATACTTGGCAGTTCTCTTATGATGTTAATGTTAACTTCAAATTTCCACTTTGGCAATATTCAGGCAATACGTCTATACTGTTATGGAGACCATTTGGGGGTGGGGGGATTCGGAAAGTAAGAGTAGATCATCGGCGTTAAGCAAGCCGTTGAAATTGATCTGGATTCATTATATAGCGTCAGTGAGTCTGGAATTAAAAGTATCAGTAATATCGTTCTGTAAACATTGTTAATATTAAAGAGTAGTGGGCTTAAGATGTCGCCCTGTTTCAATCCTCTCCTTGCTTCTGTTTCGATACCGATTGATGATGTTCATTTAATGCTAAATTGTGAGTGTGGAAACATTTAAATAAGCCTCAAGGGCAAATTCAACTTCCTGCAAATGCTTTAACAATGGATGGGTATGGCCATTCGTCCCGCATTGCAAGTTCAACCATGAACATTGTGGAGGAAATCATAGGTTGGGATTCCCTATCTCTTCCGAGTAGGATCAGATATATATGGAGTACTTTTGTAGAGGTGAACATCTATCGTAGATGTGCATGTGGCAGTTCGTCAAGCATTGCAAGTTCAGCCATGCCTGTGAAAATTGTGGAGGGAATCATAGGTTGTGTTTCCCCGTCTTTTCCGACCGAGTAGGATCAGATGTGTGGGTGTATTTTTGTGGAGGTGAACATCTATAATAGATATCATGTGGCAGTCCGGGGAGACTGATATGTTATTTGGGGGTTACCACCTGGCCTTTTCTCCTGACCTGACATGCTATCAAGATGCAGGGCGAAGGTTACCAAGGTTACTACTAATGTGTGTGGTGTGTGGTTATTGTGGGGGTTTACATCTGGGTAACGTTGGAACCCCCTCCACCTTTAAATATAGAGGGCAGGCCCATTTCAGCCAACTGATGGACACTGGTTTCTGTGGGGGAAAGGGTAATACAGGTGGTTCCCAATGGCTGTCCACGGTAGTCTGGTAAGTATCGGGACTTGACACGTATGTTAACATAGGTCGCAGATTTGCCAGTAATGTGTACGTCTCAGGCAATCGGTTGCCTCCCCGAGCCTCAATAAAAATTGTAATTTAAAATACATAAACTCTGTAGCCAAAATAAATGTCACTACAGTGTTGTAAGTTACCATATGCTTATGGTGCATGGTTGATGGTGTAAAAAATAAAGTTATTTAAAGGAAATTAGTTGTTATGACAGGGTGTTGCGTTCCTTGTTGAAGAATGCCGGTACAGAGGTGATTACACTTTGTTCGTCTGTGGTCAGGCATACGCAAAGTCGTTTATTATTTAATGCTGCATTGTTGGTTACAGAATAGTTCATGGCGGGGATTTCTTTATTTACACTGTCCCGTTTCATTGGAATGACAGTAGGGTAAATGTTAGGTTTGGTGCACCCTAGAACCTGGTTTAGACCCCCAGCGGACTTTTTTGCCACAGACCGATCTGGTTGACTGTCGTCCCGGAATGCTACTTTTCCTGTTCGAGTTTTATATCTATATGTATAAGCCAAGTATATGGGACATAAAAGTTACCTATAAGCTGCATGTAAGTTACATATAAATCACTTATATGTTTGTATATGTAGATTCGGTAAAGGCTGTTCTCTGTACTGGAGGAACTAAAATACACCTTTTTACAGACGATACAACTTTACACACATCTCATTAAGACACCTGAGTTGTAGAATCACGTTCATAAACAGGTGCCCTTAGTTTTGTCTCTGGTTGCAATGACAAAACAATGCGTATAAGCGTGAATGAAACTTTATCTATGCATGTATGTACTCACAATATGACAAATAAAGCAGGTAGCATAAATATAATTATAGAATCTGTGGAGTCGCAAATATTGCTGGGAGTAAACACAGACAAAAATAATTTAATATAGGATAAGCAATTGACTGTGTATGTCTAAATATTTCAAGAAGAATTACTTGATGAAACTCTTATCTAAGTATGTCACAAAAGGTAGCTTAAAGACATCGGACATATCTAGAACCCATGTTGGACTACAGTTGCATTATTTGGGGAAGATATACCAGACAAAGTTTTTTTAGCATTAGCTTGAGCAATTCACCAACGAACCGGTTTAAACCCCCTAGTGGCCTACTTTGCCACTGACCGTTCCAAGGCGGTAGCCCTATTGTCAACCCTTTTGTGTTTGTGATGTCGTTTGCATTTATTATTGCTTTTGTCTTCTTGTTTGTCTGTTTGCGTGTTTGTTTCTGTGTTTTGTGGTTGACTGTACTCCTTGAATGTTGCTTTCCCTGTCCGATCTTTTTATATTTCTTTTTGAGCAATTCTTTAAATGGGTTCATACATTATATATCATTGGAACTGGAATATTTGGTGGTAAATAAAAATACCTCAGTTTTGAAAATCGGCTGAGAAGTAAATGCTTTACAGCCAAAATGGTATTTTGATGGGCCAGATTCCATGTAAATTCCTTGTTGATGGGATAGCAGAAAATCAAATAATCTCAAATAATTTCAGTTAGCCTTAATATTTTGCTATACAACTTTCAGAGTGTTTTTATGTACATATATTCAACACATTAAAATAATTTCTGGATAGAGATTCCATTTTTTTTTTATATTTTTCAAATTTTTGATGCGGCAGAATTTGGTTTGAAAAGCCCCTATCAAAAACAACTAATTTTGAAAAGTAAGGTATTTTTATTTACCACTAAACATCTATGTTTTAGTGATATACACTTTATTTACGTACTAGTTGAATTTTGTCTTAACAGTCCAAAACACCTTTGGCTGAAACAAGCGCCCGGAACAATAGTATATATCATTCAGCTGTTAATAAATGTCTCAACATTTCGTGAGCGAAAACTACGCTGTTATATAATGAAAACATGCAAATTTCTAAATGACATACACCCATTAAACTTATTAAAAAGCGTATGACCCTATCATTTTGCCTTTTAAAAGTGTAAATTATAGCGGCTAGAACTTTTCTTCTGTCGATAGTTGGTGCAGGTTTCTCCGCGGATCACACTTTCAACTTGATTTGCTATGGAGTTTATGAAGCACTCATCTTCCTATTAGATAATATTTTCGTCAGGTATGGAACCACCGTTTATAGACAAATTGTTGGTATCCCTATGGGTACGAACTGTGCACCACTTGTCGCAGATTTGTTTTTATTTTGCTATGAAAGAGATTTCATGTTGAGTCTTTCACCAGATACCCAGACAGATGTCATTGAAGCCTTTAATGACACCTCTTCGTATCTGGATGACATATTGAACATTGACAACCCTTTCTTTCCAAATATGGTTAATAATATTTATCCTAAAGAACTTCAGCTTAACAAAGCTAATACATCTGATAATAACGCTTCTTTTCTTGATTTAGATCTCTCGATTGAAAATGGTGAAATAATTAGCAAAATCTATGACAAGAGAGGTGATTGTAATTTTTACATTGTTAATTATCCCTACTTGGATGGAGATGTTCCCCGAGCAACTTCTTATGGGGTGTATGTGTCTCAACTTATTCGTTTTTCAAGAGCTTGTACTCGAGTTAAGGACTTTAATATTCGTAATCTTTGTATAACTAAAACGCTACTCCATCAGGGTATCCGTTACCATAAACTTCGTAAAACCTTTGCAAATTTATTATTATCGTAAAAATGAGATATAGGGTCCTATAGAAACCACAGCGTCCGAACGCAATAGCATCGTAGGTCCGCACTGGACTGCAAACAAGGACAAAGGCAGAGACAAAAAACAACAGAAACAGTGGTGAAGACAGGGTTACCGACTTGGAACGGTCAGCTCCTCGACTCTGACGTTAAGCCCGCGGCCTTAGCTCTGAAGACCTTGTCAGGCGGGGAGTTTGACTGGGGCGGTACATCTGTCAAACGGTAACGCAGGTGTCCTAAGGTGAGCTCAGCGAGGACGGAATCCTCGAGTAGAGCAAAAAGGCAAAAGATCACTTGATATTCTTTCCAAATATAAAAGTAATTTAGGGACTCTTCTGCGACAAGGACTATCACAACCGGACTTCTATGGTGATGTGATTTATAAACTTCGTAAGATTCTTGGTCATGATTGGTGGTGGACCCTTTTACAGTTCGCCTCTATGCTTTCCTATTTAATTGTACGATGACCGGACAGGCTGTGGACCCTATGATGACGCCTACCTAAAGCCCAATGGGACTGTGGAGTTTGATGTTTGTCTATGATCTTTCTCTTGTTGCCCTGGCTTCTGCCAAGTGATTGAATACCTTTATTGTGGCTTTCTAGGCTATTTTTTTTTGTATTATATTTACAAGAGCATATTTGTATTTTACTTATATTGCCTATTGTTGCTGCCTTGTTGGTTAGAGATTAGGTCATGGCGGGGATTTCTTTATTTACACTGTCCTGTTTTAATGGGATGACAGTAGGGTAAGTGTGAGGTTTGGTGCACCCTAGAACCGGATTAAACCCCCAGTGGTCTACTTTGCCACTGACCGTTCCAAGGCGGTAGCCCTGTTGTCAACCCTTTTGTGCTTGTGATGTCGTTTGCATTTAATATTACTTTTGCCTTCTTGTTTGTCTTTTTGCGTGTTTGTTTCTGTGTTTTGTGGTTGACTGTCCTCCGTGAATGCTACTTTCCCTGTCCGATCTTTTTATATTTCTTTGTTTTTGGAACCTTTTTGCATTCAAGAAGTATTTCGATGATGAATATTACTCGAATACCGTCCATAAATTGCTTATGCCCTAAATTTGAATGTTGACGTTTTAATCTGAGTGATTTATGGTCAATTTTCTCGAGGTAGAGGAGCGAACGAGTTGGAGGTAGAGCGGACGCCTGTTTAATTCCACAAGCAAGTTATTTGGACAATGTCGATTCGAACGCAATAGCGTCATGAACAGATACTTTTTGTAGATTTTATTATATTTCCTTCACCCTAAACGCATTTAACAGTGGATTAGATGTCATTGTATACGTGTGTGCGGCACAAACTTTCTTTGGAAATGAACTCCTTCAGATCTTTAAAAGTTACGTTATTAACCTGTCTGGCTGGCTGGAATTTCTCGGCAGATAAAGGTTATCATATGTTGAAAATCCCTATTCTTATTTCAACTTTCGATTTAGGTTTGAAACTGATATTGTTTCCCCCCGATTATCTTTTATGCAGTTGTTTCCCTTTAAGGACTATCGGTCAGCCATCTTTGATCCAAAAAATCCAAAATCGATGAGATATGGTCAAGTGAATTTTTCAACGATGTACGCATTTTAGGCACGAGCAATGTCAACCATATAGTACATGACAGTAATTTAGCACTTTTGATGTGAATATAATATTAGAAAGAATACTTATATGGCAGAAATTGTGCGCTTTATATTCGAAAAGTTTGGTGCAGTTTTACTCAAAGTTGTTTTGTTTTTTATGTGAAATAAACGGGTCCATAAAATAGTCCATTTATCCAGCGAGTGCAGACGAGACATCATTTCTGAATAAAACAAGCCATGTTATATGTTTGAAGTGTATCGTTTTTATAAACATGTAAAAAAACCCGCACATTTTGTTCTTCTTCTTCTTCTTTTTCTTCTTCTTCTTCTTCTTCTTCTTCTTCTTCTTCTTCTTCTTCTTCTTCTTCTTCTTCTTCTTCTTCTTCTTCTTCTTCTTCTTCTTCTTCATCTTCTTCTTCTTCTTCTTCTTCTTCTTCTTCTTCTTCTTCTTCTTCTTCTTCTTCTTCTTCTTCTTCGTTTTCTCCATTTATAAAAAGGTATGTAATCATGGCAAACATACGGTCTTAGTTATCCTTTTTTCGATAATGGCACGTCTAGTGCATGGCCCTCAGGCCAATACGGCACTATCACCATTATCGACAAATTGCACACCACGGCCGTATATAAACTTCTAAATAATATACGAAGCTAATGCATTTTACTGCTGATTACTTTGGAACGCATACAACATATCAAATACTTATGCATTTTATTAAACGTGTACATGTTGAAGAAGAAGAAAAACGTTATATTGATTTTATTGGAAACTTTAATGGCTCTATTTTTGCTTTATCCATAGAGAAGAAACCCAGAAAACGTTGTAAGTCTGGCCCACTCGTACGAGATAATCTGGCCGTCGTCGTCATAGTATGCCTCAATCCAAACAGACTGTCCACTGTTGGCCCTGACCAATACTGTATTACTAGCCATAAGATCTGCTGTTGGAGGAATTGCCACAATCGCCGTTACGCTTATGCCATCAATCATGAGGTGGACGTCAGTCTTTCTCCCAAAGCCATTGATGTTGAACGTAAACAAATAAACGCCAGATACTGGTACCGTGAACACGCCGGTTTGGTTATTATAAGTATCGCCATCGTTAAGAATCGTTTTATCTAATTTGATGGTGTGTCCCGGAGCCATATGATCGATTGTGTGACTTAGATATGCGGAAAATGCTACAGCTTCTGATGCACGTTTGTTTATGAATTTGTTTGATACCGGTTTCACTTGTACTTGCACGTGTCTGTCAATACCGCTGAGTACCGACTTTTCTATTGTAAAGTCTCGTTGATTAGAAGCCTTCGAATCATGACTGGAATTCACTTTACTAGGAGTAGAGATGTCGTTGTCGAAAACCAGTTTTTCATCTGAAACTACACTTTTCGTTTGTTTCTGGAGTATGCTGATACGTTTCTGCATTTTGTTAATAATCCTTGTTTTGAGTTTGTCATTTGTCTCCAGTTCATGTATTCTCTGCTCCTGTAGTTCTACTCTTTCTTCCAGCGACTTTCATTTCAATCAGTAGGTCCAAGTTGTGATCTCTATCCGCCGGGAACTGTTCCGCAGAAATAAGCACTAAAACATTTATCAAAGTGAAGCCAAACAAAATACGAACTGCAAACTTGTTAAAAGCCATGCTTGTCAACAAATCTGAATGTATGCAAGATAAGAACGAACACACTGTTTCAAGAGCTTAGATAAGACTGTCCAATGCGTCTTATCGGATTATATTTCAATTTGCTTACTGATAAGTATACCGTATCTACCTGTCCTGTATAATTAGGATGCTACTAGGGTTAGAATGAGGATAGAACCTGGTTTTTATTTAAGAAGTTATTCAACATAACATCTATTGCTGAATTGTTCGTGTCAGTTAAAGGTGTCAGTAGGGTAATTGTGAGGTTTGGTGCACCCTAGAACCGGTTTAAAACCCCATTGGCCTACTTTGCCACTAACCGTTCCAAGGCGGTAGCCCTGTTGTCAACCCTTTTGTGTTTGTAATGTCGTTTGCATTTATTATTACTTTTGCCTTCTTGTTTGTCTGTTTGCGTGTTTGTTTCTGTGTTTTGTGGTTGACTGTCCTCCATGAATGCTACTTTCCCTGTCCGATCTTTTCATAGAGCGTTATTATTCATGAATATAGAAATTCAGATAACTATTACTGTGTATGGAAACCATTAGAACGCTCTATTACTGTGATGGAGTTTGACCTATTTCGAGATTCTATATACTGCATATAGTGCACAGTGAAGCGTGAATTTGCTGTACCCCTCGTGTATGGAGATGGTTAATTGCGAATTCCATTTTCTGTATATGTTTTTGAATCGATGTGAAATACATTTTGTTCTAATAAAATTCCAAGGAAGATGTATATAGATGTATATGGTTTTTATAGTGAGTATAAAGTTGATTAAGACCTCACTGTCCAGATCGCCAATACTCGGGAGGCGTTCCATGAAAGTAATGTGTTACTGGAACAGCCTGACGTCATAGCAATCCATTTCCGTTTTGATCCGGCCATTCCTCCATTTTGTTTTCTTTTGTGCAGCAAGAGTGCTCCAGTTAGGACGAAACAATTTATCGTAAGTAGAATATGTGCAAGTTTACACTCTCCACTGTCATACGTGTCAATAAAGTTAGCACACATTTTCAGTTTATGAATGTTTTGTGTTGTCACGGATTGATCTACATGAAATTAGTCTTGATCATGTTCGACGCCTGATAATTTTGTAAACAAGCAAGCGTCGCAGATGATCTAGACTACGTATCATTGATTCCGGTATTATGGCGCGGCCGGTAATATGGCGCAACAATTTAATAACGTTGCAAACGCGTGCAAAATGACGTGATTTCGTGACGTTTTTAGAGCACCTGTCGGATGAAAGTCGTACTGACGTCAAGTCCAGAAGACGGGAAGGTAAACAACGGTAGTCAAAAACACTAAAAATATATTCCCTACGTCCAAACCCAAGATAAAGAAAGGATTTCTACTCAAACTCAGCCCATTGGTAGGTACATAAACCCCTATAATGCCCTTTTTAATAGATTTCATTCTTCCTCTCTCCTCCGTTTGGAAGCTGTACACGACAACGCCGGTGATTAAAATAATCAACATTCCGTCAGATGCGCTCTATACATATTACGCCTGCATACTTTATTTGCACTCACTCCAATAAACCATTACAAACAAAAAGCGTTGACTGTTAAACAACAGGTGCTTTTTTATTTCAGGCTACAAGACATGTCAAAAAGACGTACCTACTCCAGTGAGGCTGTGTTTGCGGCGGTGGAGTTTTCAAATTAAAATAAAAATGCATCCGTAAGGAAAGTGGCCCGTGAATTTGGTATACCTGAGACAACATTGCGCAATAAATTAAATGGAAAATTTAAATTAAATCCATCATTGGGTAGGCCCCGTGTTTTCACATGACCATGAGAAAACATTGTCAGATCACTGCCTTTATGGCACAAATGGGCTATGGGTATACTAAATGGCAGGTGATAGATTTGGCTCTAGAAATGTCAAAAACATTAGGTGTACAAGAGTCATTCAAGAATGAAAAACCTTCCAAACACTGGTTCTATGGTTTCCTTTTACGTTTTCCCAATATGAAAATGATAAAATCCCAGAAACTTGAGCGAATCAGAGCCATAAGTGTGTCACCTACAACTAATCAGTCATATTACTCTGAACTCCGTAACACTTTGGTTCAACATGATCTCTTTGATCAACCTTCACGCATATGGAATGTTGATGAACCAGGGATCACTTGCTATCACAACCCACCAACAATTTTGGCCTCTCTCTACAACCGTGTGAATGCTACTTACCAATGGAAAATCTCCCACAACCACAGTCATTGCTTGTGGAAATGTAATAGGTCATAGGTTACCCCCTTATGTAATTTACAAAGGACAACGACTGTGTGAAGAGTTGGTTTCTGGTGGTCTTCCTGATACAATATACACGGCAACTCAATCAGGAGGGTCCAACAGCGAAACATTTCTTGACTTTTTTAAAAATCATTTTTTACGTTATGTTACCCCAACCCCAATAGTACTGTATGATGGACACCTGACCCATATGACACTGAATATTCTTTCCGAGGCCAGGGCTACTGGTATTCACATATTTGTACTACCTCCTCATATCAGTCATATTTTGCAACATCTAGATGTTGGCATCTTCAGTTCTATTAAGAGAACATTTAACTCTCTTTGTCACCAATATGTAAACAACAACATCAACAATGTCATCACTAGATACCAACTGCCAGAACTGATCGGTAAAAGCTACGATAAAGCCATGTCACCATTAAACTTACAGGGAGCATTTAGGAAAGCGGCCATCTATCCCTTCAACCCCCAGAATGTTATTTCTAATCTACCAAAGAAAACAGAAGAAAATGATGAAAACACCAACCACCTGTCACGCAAGGCGAGACTAGACCATCAAAAGGTTAAGAAACTGTTGGTTGAAAAGGAAACGCATTTAAACCTCCAAAAGCCAGAAGAGACTCCAACAAAAACGATGGATCAAAAAGAAAAGATACCATCAAGACCACTTTTCATCCCCAAGTGTGGAAAGGCCATAACAAGTGTCTCATTTTATAACCTTGTTAAAGAAAGAAATGATGTCAACGAGAAGACAAAAACAACTCAGACAACAAAAGCAGTGTCAAACAAAAGGCCAAAGGAAAATAAAGTCCAAGAAAATAAAGTCAGCAAAAGGCCATGTGTTGAAATGACAAGTCCGCAACCTGGATCAAATGGAGTTCCAAACAAAAACAACAACAAATACGACGAACGCCAGCTCACTGATGACGATGTTGACAACGAAGTTTGCTGCGTATGTAATGAGTGGACACCAGCAGCATTCAAGCTTAGAAAAAACATAAAATTCATTCAATGGGGTCAATGTGATCGATGTCAGGGATGGGTTCATTTAGAATTTTGTTGCACTATCAAACAACTTCAAGCCGGACAGCCATTCATCTGTCTAACGTGCAGTCTCACAGTCGTAACTAATAAGTAACTCGTATACAACAAACTGAATGATTTATTGGCATTTCTCACATTTGCAAATTATGTATATTTGAAAAAATACAGGGATGATCTTGGATGCGAGGGATTATCGCATTTTAAGCCAATCTAGCAAAATCAATTACATTTTTGTTTAATCTAATATCAATAGTTTGGAATTTGGTGGGTGATATGTCAATCGCTAACCGTTTCCTCTCTATTAATTTCTGACAGGGCTTTATATTTCATTTTTTGTGTGCATTGCTATACTTTAAAAATACATATAAACCACTGCGCATGAAAGTTTCAATGGGTATACCAAATAAATGTGTCGCACGTAATGGACAAGTACCTGTTTACACGTCATATATGCGCCATATTACCGGACGTCTATACAACATATTGAGGTGAGGGGTTCCGCTATCGGTGGTTTGTTTACAAGTAAGTATGCGATTGTTTCGCAATACAAACCGTTGGAACTTTTAAAGGAATGTTTGTTTTACTTGTTTATTGTAATTTGGTTATAGCTTTAATATGTTTGTGCCTTTTACAGTACCCTGAAGTCTTAGGTGCGCCGTATTACCGGCCACAAGGCTATTTGTTATTCATTCTGCATGTTTAAAAAATCGAGTGAACAATTGCAAGGTTGTGTGAGCATAAACATCCCCTGACGATTCTAGTCGTCGTTTGCATATTTGGTAATCTGTAGTATCTAAACTAAAAGAAGAATACCTAGACGGAGACGTGAGAACCATGGCTGTTGTGGTAGTCAGTGTCATTCAGACCCTGTGTATACCGAATGTGTCTAGGATATTTGTGTATGACTCATGTTTCAGGAGACTTCCAGACATATTTATCTTGTGTTTTTTTGTTGCCATATAATTTTGGAAACTTAACCCTGCGGTCGCCAAGTGTTAAACATACTTGACTCGAGTCCCAGAAATCACGTGTATGATTTCCAGTGGGGTCACATCCCAGATTTTTCAAACAAACTCCCGCAGTATCTTACTTGGGCATGGCACTGTGAATATAGGTTATCCTTCGGAGGGATGTAAAGTAGTCTGTCCAGTGTACAGGGAGAACTATACCCAGTGCAATATCTCTCTGAACTTCTGTGTTAAGCAGTGATAAAAAACCAGGGCCCTATATGAATTATATAGAGATTATTTAACTGCTGGGATCGATTATAGGGAAATCCTTCACAAGAGGTAGGCGTGTAGTTTTTTTCACGAACGAGCGCATGCGAGTAAGTAAAAAAAACAAAGCACGTCTACCATCAAGTAAAGGATTACCCATAGTCGATCTCAGCAGTTAAATAATCTATTTATTACATTTTAAATTACGTTTTTGCAAACAAATATTCGCTTTATTGAACGTTGTCGGCGGATGATGTTGACGTCAGCAACACTTTATTGACGTCACGACTCAACGTCGCAACGTTAGTTATTATTGTGTTCTGAGTTAGTTATTAATATTTAGCGATAATGAATATTCTTGCACTGAGTTCAAACACCTGCGCCTCTTTTAGCCATGTTGACGTACAGATAAAGTTGAGTGCTTCGGTGATGCCGAATAATTAAAAATAGTCTGAATACAACATTTTTGTTCCTGAAGGATTTACTTTCGAGTGAAAAAAATAAACTTGATAACCAGTCACATTTAGCCAATCTCAATAGCTCGCTTATTTGAGAATTGACTGGAAACGGCGATGCATTCCGTTTGATATTGGCCATCTTCACGGTAATGGATAAAATATGATATGCTGACAAAAACGGTTATTTTGCGTAATTAATTTGTTAAACATAATTGGTACGCACCAATAAAGAAATTTAATTGTGTATTTAGCCTAATTTAGCGAGTTTTAACTGGGAATTTACGCAAATACCTTGCTTATCTGTAGCTCTGTTCTGTGACGTTTTATGTCATAGAACTATACCAAGCCTAGTTGCACTGCCATTGTTGTGTACTGGTTAATGAAATTGAGTTCTTTAAAGTTTTAATACACAAACTTTGTCACATTTCTGTGTCTTGATACAATGGCAGGGATGATTAGTGCCATGTGTAGTTGTGCATGTCATTGATGTGTTCCAGTTCAATGACTTTTGGCGGTGTTAAGCCCCATTAAAGGACATAATATCATGCTTCCCATACCGGGAAAAGGTTCAGAACTTTTTTAAAAATTGTATTTAATTTATTGTAATTTTAATTTTTAAAAATTGTAAAGACTGAAATTTAAAAAAGGACAGAATGAATGCATGCATATATCATAAGAAAATACAAAAATGCAGACTCTTGTCACCATTTAGTATTTTCATTAAATGCATTTCAGTATGCTAACATGCAGAGAAATAAAATAAATAGCAATATATTTAAAAAATGTAAGGCTAAACTGAGGCATATACAAGTTCAACTAACACGAGTTCCAAAGAATCTAGAAAGATCGCGCTGCAAATTCAGAAATGCTACATACACCAATATTTTGAGTAATCGCACCTTTTGTATTGTTTCATGTTGATTGAACAATCAACCATAAAATGAACCCAATTCAGAAACAGCCGATTAAACACCGGTTCACACTTGCCATTGTTCCAGTTTACGCTACCGTGTGTACAACTAATTAGTAGGCACTTAAAGGGACACATGGCAATCTTGCAGTATTTGAAATGGGTGTCACAATTTATATATCCAGTATCATTTTTACTTTTACCCTGGTTACATTTAAATAAATAAAATTTTAAGTATTCCAATTTCGTCTTATTATACTATAAGTTTTAATATATTACTGGTGCAATAATATAAAAAAAAAAAATAATAGAAAAAAACAAATGGCTTAATACAATTCTTATAATTAACATTAATGATTGAACAAATGTAATTTATGTAGAAAAACTAACGGGATGCTGCTAGTTTTTGAAAACTCAAGATTGCCATGTGTTCCTATAACACTTATCAGTGATCGTAAAGTTCAAAAACACAGAGGCTGAGTATCTCTGGCTAATTCGTAAGCAAACATATTCAAATTTTCTGTTTTGATCAGCCATTTTGGCCGCTAGAGGGCGCCACATTATTTGATGTTTTACCTGGCTCGATCACGCAGTTAAATCTGTGAATAATGTCACAACTTTATA
Organism: Cyrtodaria siliqua; assembly: GCA_037043455.1. Taxonomy (NCBI): domain Eukaryota; kingdom Metazoa; phylum Mollusca; class Bivalvia; order Adapedonta; family Hiatellidae; genus Cyrtodaria; species Cyrtodaria siliqua. The sequence continues at coordinate 20,418 of JAWPHD010015695.1, read as the reverse complement.
TGACAGATAATGTTGAGCGCGGGGACACAAACCAGTTGATTGACAGCAAGAGGCGTAACAGTGGGCGGAGTCTTATCGCACCGACAATTTGACAGTGGTTTTCAATAAACGCTGACATAATTAGTTTATCGATCTAAATTGATTGTCACTAATTAGCTAAAACACTCAGCGGGATAGTGGCCTATAAACAGTGAAAGACTTTGTAAATTAGAATTCGGGATTTTCCGAGATCTTTTAGACAAAATCGGTCGGAAATTTGGATTCGCCAGACCGCCGATGTCTGGCGAATTTGGTGTGTATTTCTTACGGTTTTCATTCGCCAGTTCAGGTTACTTTTCGCCTATGGCGATTTGGCGAATGGCCTAGTAAGCCCATAAAAATTAACCATTGGTATTCGTGAACAATCGTAAAGATGTGTTAATGCTCTGATCAATGAAATGTGAACCCCAAATTGTACTTTTGTTTTCGATCGCTGTCGTACAAATTCGTTACCTCACCGGTTGTCTCATAAAATATGTTACAATTTTAGCCGAGTATTTTCAAATAAAACTCAAAATGCTCCGTCGTATATGCAAGCGTCTAATAATTCGAATCGATAAAGCATGTCGTCTGAGAACAAGTTAAATGTCAACACTAAATTTCCTTCATAGGAGGGAGAACAGCCTAAAAAACAGCGGGTTAAAGTCAATACTTGTCAAAAAAAATAAACTAACATCTTGTGTGGTGTCACATATTAGTACTGTGAACAATTTAACGTTTTTGCAACAACGGTGTCGGACAAACACTGGTATAAATTGTCCTTGAAAGCAGTGGGAAAACCTGAAAAAAACACTCTTGGGATAGTTTTGTTCTCAAAAAACTGTGGGAACCCTGTAATACACTTACTTTGTACAGACTAGTTCTCCTGCTACTGTGGCTGGCATTCAACAAATAGTGACCTATATCATTGCCATGTGCCGGTTGAATGAATGTTGAAAATGTGTTACGGTCCCCTGCACATTTAGCCAGTAGAGCATCCACAGACTCTTTCACCTCTTGTCTGCACCGTATTTTCAATACTATAACACTTAGAGATACCAAACTTGGTATGTGGATACATCTTGGGATAGCTGTGTGTCGCATACCAAAATAAAGCCACTGTGACCTTGACCTGTGACCTTTGTCATAGAAAATGCTTGTCCAGAACATATTTTCAATACTATAACACTAAGTCTTAGAGATAGCAAACTTGGTATTTAGATACATCTTGGGATAGCGCTGTGTCGCGTACCAGAATAAGGTAATTGTGACCTTGACCTGTTACCTCTGTCATAGAAAATGCTTGTCCGGACCATATTTTCATTACAATAACACTTAGAAATACCAAACTTGGTATGTTGATACATCTTGGGATAGCGGTGTGTCGCATACCAAAATAAGGTCACTGTGACCTCTGTCATACCCCAAACATTGTGAGAAGCATCAGTATGAAGTGGAACTGCGCATATACATGAAGTCATGGGGTATGCGTTTGCAAGGGTATTAATAACCGGTGATACTTATGGCTCCCCCACACAAAGTGTGGAGGGGAGCCATATTGATTTTGTGCTGACTGTGTCACAAACGATGTCCGATCAATAACTAGAGAATGTTTGGACCTAGGGTCCTTAAACTTAGAAGGATGGTTGATCATGACCATTAGATGATCCCTATTGATTTTGGGGTCACTAGGTCAAAGGTCAAGGTCGCGGTGACATTGACTATCAAAACGATTCCGATCAATAACTAGAGAATGGTTGGACCTAGGGTCTTCAAACTTGGAAGGATGGTTGGTCATGACCAGTAGATAACCCCTATTGATTTTGGGGTCACTAGGTCAAAGGTCAAGGTCGCGATGACATTGGCTATCTTAATGATATCCGATCAATAACTACACAATAGTTGGACCTAAGGTCCTCAAACTTGGAGGGATGGTTGGTCATGACAAGTAGATGACCCGTATTGATTTTGGGGTCACTAGGTCAAAGGTCAAGGTCACGGTGACAGACTATCAAAACGATATCCGATCAATAACTACACAATGGTTAGATCTATTGATTTTGGGGTCACTAGGTAAAGGTCAAGATCGTGGTGACATTGACTATAAAATCGATGTTCACTAGGTCAAAGGTCAAGGTCGCGGTGACATTGACTATCAAACGATGTCTGATCAATAACTAGAGAATGGTTGGACCTAGGGTTCTCAAACTTGTAAGGATGGTTGGTCATGACCAGCATATGACCCCTATTGATTTTGGGGTCACTAGGTCAAAGGTCAACGATGTCCAATCAATAACTAGAGAATGGTTGGAAATAGGGTCCTCAAACTTGGAAGGATGGTTGGTCATGACCAGAACATGACCCCTATTGATATCAAAAGATCCCCGATCAATAACAAAACAATGTCCAATCAATAACTAGAGAATGGTTGGACCTAGGGTCCTCAAACTCTGAAGGATGGTTGACCAGTAAATGTCACTGATACAGATAGTAGATACAGTCACAGGGATATTGAATATCAAAACGATCTCAGATCAATGAGAACGGTGGACCTAGAGTCGTCAATTATGTCTGTTCGGGCGAGTGGGGGTGCCATACGTTTTTGTCCCATGGACAATAACAATTTCTAGTTTTAGTATGACATTCTTTTGATCTACATCATTATTAATTTCGCTTAGTTTTGTACACTCTTTTTGTGATGTCTGGGCGATCTCTGTAGTGTAAGGAAACACGCTTTTCTTTCGAGAAAAGAGATTCAAGTTCAAGTCTTGGCAGGGACCTGACACACTGAGTTGTACATACAAATATTTTTCCCCACATCAGTAATGTTGTTTTTGCACAGCATGAACATAAAAATATGTACATTTGATAGTCATTCATCATATTATTACCGCATGTAAATTGTAATTATTCATACATATTCAGAGTGTGTTTTTATATAATTGTGCTTTAAAAATATTATTTATAGTCAAAAGAATACATATAGCCGGAATACATATTTATAGCCGAAATCACCTATAGCGAATTGTCGGTTTTAATGAAGGTCCTTTTTGTCCAGCTCCTCCAGTCTTTGCTTTATATAAAAATAGCAAATATAGCACTTCCTTGGTTATAGCAAAGCACTTAAATTGGACGTTTAGTTTCAAATAAAAAACTTTTTATCTTTATTTTGCTTTTCCATTTTGTTTCATGCCATTGCTACACCAAATAGAACTCGCTATTAATTTTACACAAACAAACCACACATGATGCTCTAATTCCAATGCAATGAATTAAAACAAATATATTCTACAATTTTCATTCTTATTGCCGCTCGTCGTCATAGTATATATTGTATACTATGACTTTTCTTGTTATATTTATTTAGACTGATCATATAGTAAAGGGTTCTATTTATAATATTAGTTATTATAATTATAGCAGCACGTTAAAGGACTACCGTGTTTTCAGTATCTGACATATAATATAAATAAATATAAAAAGATCGGACAGTTTCAGTATGTGCAATCAAAGAGTCCCAAAATGTTGTCCAGTCATTCTACAAGGGAAAAGTGAAGCGTAGAGGGGTCAATCACTAAACACGCAATGCGTTGTAATACTAAAGGGTCTTAACCTTTTCTGACGAACTTCCTGATTAATTTTGCAAAGTGGTCAGGAAACCCGGCAGATCCCTTTAAATTTCAATGTTTATAGACCACATCTCCATAAAATAAGGGTTGTGATATTCCTAGTCGCAGTAGTGTTTTAATGATAGTGTTGTACTTCCCCGGTAGGTTTTCGTTGCGGCGGTAGAACTTTGAGAAAGATCTGCGTAGCTTGTGATAACGTAAACCCAGCGGAAGAAGTTTACTTGTATAACTTGGTTGCGATCATTGACGTCTATAACATCATTACAAGCAAAACGAATGAGCTGATAGATATAAACCCGGTATGATGTAGCACGAGGTACATCCCCACCCATGTGTGTATAGTTAACGATGTTAAAGTTGAAGTCATCTCTCTTATCATAGATTTTAGCATGTATGACATCATTAGAAATTAAGAGATGAAGATCAAGGAATGCTGCTTCATTATCCGAACTGTTGGCTTTATTCAACGTGAACTCTTGTGGATAAATGTTAGTAACCATATGATCAAAGAAGGATTATCAATATTGAGTATGTCATCTAGATACCAAGATGTATTATTAAACGCATCAATAACTTCACTCTGGCTAGCAGGTGACAAACTCAACATAAAATCTCTTTCATAGCTGTACAAAAACAAAGCTGCGACAAGTGGCGCACAGTTGTTAGTACCCATAGGAATAACAACAACCTGGCGGTATACAGTTTTACCGTATCTTATAAGACAGGAACGAATAAATACTTAATCGGAAATTAGTATAGGTTCAAGGCTTGAAACTCAAATTAACATGCATATATTATACTTCATATTGACTAACCGATGTAACCGATAGTAACCGATTGCCAAATTCAACTGATTGTCCATCACTAATGCATAGTTTTAATGCATGTTTGGAATCACTTATGTCAGGAGTCCATGATCTCACGATAATGGCTGTAATACGTCAGCACCGACTACAAATGTCTTATTATTTACTGGCCCTTTTGGATCACCTTTGTGACTTAAAATTAGAATACCTCTTAAGCCAGAGTAAGCGGCCGTGAGCGGTTTTGCAACTTATATCTCTCAGTAACAGACAGAGTCGTCTACTTGTCTCTCTTGTTTGGGTTTTGGTTTCCGAGGGAGCCCCTTTGCTGTAGTTATGACAAGAGAGATGATTTTAATTTTGACATTGTTAGTTATCGCCACTTGGATGAGGATGTTCCCGAGCAACTTCTTATGGGGTGTATGTGTCTCAACATATTCGTTTTTCAAGAGCTTGTACTCGAGTTGGGGACTTTAATATTCGTAATCTTTGTCTAACTAAAAAGCTACTCAATCAGGGTTACCGTTATCATAAACTTCGTAAAACCTTTGCAACATGTTATTATCGTAACCCTTATCTTCTTTCCAAATATAAAAGTAATTTAAGGATTCTTCTGCGACAAGGACTATCACAACCTGACTTCAATGGTGATGTGATTTATAAACTTCGTAAGATTCTTGGTCATCATCACTTTCATACTATCTTTGTTAAACTTGTTGAAAAGTTTATCAAAAGAGGTTATGACACTATCATTTTGCAACTTCATACTTCATTATAATTTCCAAATTAAAACATGAATAGAAGTTATGCGACGCTTAATCGTCCTGTAACCAATCATCAGTTACTAAGGCATCCGAAAGTTTTAATCGGTAAAAAGTAAAAATGCAATTTAATTAATGTTAAAAATAAACATGATTATCCAGGAGACAAAGGTTTGGAAATACAGATTAGGAAAATGAGCATATACACAAGTATGCACATTAATATCACTTATAATTATTATGCTGATTAGAATTGAATAACAGTGACATGGAAAACAAAAATGTGATATAGGGTCCTATAGCAACCACAACAAAAAAGGAGCAATATTTAATTAATTATACAATGAAAAAGACAAAATACCACAGAAACGTTGGTGAAGACAGGGTTACCGACTTGGAACGGTCAGTAGGCAATACGGCCTACAGGTTACATGTAGCTTGAATCGATTTTATGTGTACACGATCCTCGTTATTATCCTGTCTTCAGTGCTCAAATAGACGAGACAGTGTAAATAAAACTACATCCCACCAAAAGGAATTCTCTAACAATAAAGTTCACATCCAGAGAAACTAACAAAGGAAACACTAAGATGTTGTTTTAAAGCTATATAAAAATACAAGATAAGAAACATATCAGGATGTATCCAGAATTGTACTGAACAGATACAGCCGCTGCAGCCAAAGAGAAACCCAATATAGGATACGACCAGAAAAAGCTCATGCACCTACCTGCCTCGGTACACTGTCACTGTGCTATAACTTTAGGTCCACATATGTCAGGAATTAGTATATCCTTCCTTCTTAAGATAACATTAGAACATTAGGCGATTCTGTAAACGTTCAGACCAAGTTCACATTTTATCTATAAATAGAGGATATTACATACTTAATATTGTGTTGGATAAAAGTATACGATGTGCCGAGCATCATATCAATTTTATCTAACGAGTTTAATAAATTCAATTCTATATATCACGTAACTCCAAACAATCCTCATAAAGAACATTTCTTAGTTCATGGCGGGGATTTCTTTATTTACACTGTCCCGTTTTATTGTGATGACACCAGGGTGAGGTTTGGTGCACCCTAGAACCCGGTTTAAACCCCAGCAGCCTTTTTCGCCATTGACGTTGTAAGGTGGTAGCCCTATTGTCAACCCTTTTTGTGTTTGTGATGTCATATGCCTTTCATCCTTATTAACATTGCCATTCATGTTTGTCGCTTTGCGTGTTTTTGGGTTTGCTGTGTTCTGTGTAAGCTGTATTTCCTGTTCGACTTTTATACTTATTTTAACTGTAGCTGCCTATATAGACCATGGGCTACTCGTACCAACTCAGCTTGCAAATTTTAATGCAACCACCATTTAGGTATATCTTAATAAAAAAGAAATAGCCAGGATAGTTTTTCTGAAACGGTAGCTTAACACATTATTTTTTGGCAAAAACATGCAAATTTGAACAAAAATCGCTAAAAACTGGAATAATTTTTAAAATATTATTATCATTGCAATATTAGAGAGCTGAAGCTTCTGAAAGTTGTCTGTTATATTCATATAAATAAAAATAATGTTTGAAATAAACACAATGTATACAGCTTGCCATTTTGGATGAAAATCAGCAAAAACAACATGCAAATTGGTGATTTTTGGAATAATTATTTAAAAAAATATTGACATTTCCAATTAAACAAAGCAGAAGTTTTTAAAGTGTTTTTATTCATCTAAAGATGTCCTGAGATATATTTTAAATTCTGAAGGATCAGAGATTTTGGAAAAACTGGGATATTTAGGGCAAAATGTTGCAAATTTCAACCAAAATCACTAAAAACGGGATTACTTTAAAAATATAATTCTCATTACAGTATAAGGAGATTGAAAGTCCTTAAAGCTATCTGTTATATACATGTTCACGGTCATGTAAACAAATATTTGGAATGAATAAAATATATAAATCTTGATATTTTTGGGGGAAATCAATACAAAATGAATTAAAGTCGTTGATTTTTGGAATAGTTATGAAATTGTAAATTATGATTAAACTATAGCAAAACAGAAGTCGTTATAGTATTTCTGTAAATGTAAAGGTGTCATGAGCTACAGAAGAGACAGTCCTAAAGGATCAGAGATTTGATAATGCCATTTCTTTTGGCCCAGAATATCGAAATTTGAACCAAAACCGCCGAAAACTGGACTATTTAAAATACAATTTTATTGCAATATAAAGGAGTTGAATGTTCTTTAAATATTCTATTATATTAATGTACATGGAGAAAATGTTTGGAATAAACAAAAATAATGACCCTGGAATCAAGCCCGGAATCAGGTTTGGCTCGGTCACGGGGGGTCACACTGTTATATAGAAAAAACTATATATATTATCACTTCAAAAAAAAAGGATAAAAATATCGGACAGGGAAAGCAACATTCAAGGACGACAGTCAACCACAAAACACAAAAACAAACACGCAAACAGACAAACGAAAAGACAAAAGTAATAAAAAATGCAAACGACATCACAAACACAAAAGGGTTGACAATAGGGCTACCGCCTTGGAACGGTCAGTGGCAAAGTAGGCAGTTTAGTTTTAAACTTACTGCAATATATAAAGAATGTGACTTTTGATAAGGTATTCCGTTATACAGACTTAACCATGTTTACAAATCGCATCTTGAATAAATCCACTAAACTAAAATCACAAAGCAGACTACAGCTTTCATCTCATGACAAAAAAATAAATAAATAAAAAGATTTACGGTTAAACTGTATATTTTAGGTGAAACCAACCTGCCATATAACCGCAAAATTACCTACAACAACCGTTTTTCAAACTCTATCCAGGTGTTCAGCTCATATAATAATGCATATGTGCCAATTAAAGTATAGGTTTATTCATGGGTACTTAAAATACTCGTGATTGAATATGCGTAAAATGAATTATGAGTGGGTAACTCTTAATTTGACGCTCCATTTTTGGGATTTTGCATGGCTGGTTAAAGCTGTTTATATTATATCTATAGAGTTTTGATTCTCAAAATGTGCAAGTTACATACCTTGTCGTCAGTAAGTATAGAAACGGGGTACATATGTTGCAAAATGTGGCTGTTTTTGGCGGGATAGCTACTTTAAGTGTAGTAGCACATGTATGTCAGACATGGCTTTTAGAGTATACATCTGTAAATCTAACCGTGATCACCGTGATTACTAAATGTGAACTATCTCGATGCACTGGGTACCGACCCTTATCTGGAAGCGTTTAAAAAATGTTATGTTATATTGTATGCTATATTGACATATTAAGTGTTGGACCCTTTTACAGTTCGCCACTATGCTTTCCTCTTTAATTGTACGATGACCGGACAGGCTGTGGACCCTATGATGACTCCTGCCTAAAGCCCATTGGGACGGTGGCGTTTGATGTTTGTCTATGATCTTTCTTGTCGTGCCCTTAATGGTTTATTCTCTTGTTGCTCTGGCTTCTGCCAAGTACGATCATTGTGGCTTTCTAGGCTATTGTTTTTTTGTATTATATTTACACGAGCATATTTGTGTTTTACTTATATTGCCTATTGATGCTGCCTTGTTGGTTAGATATTAGATCATGGCGGGGATTTCTTTATTTACACTGTCCTGTTTTAATGGGATGACAGTAGGGTAAGTGTGAGGTTTGGTGCACCTAGGACTGGTTTAAACCCCCAGTGGCCTACTTTGCCTCTGACCGTTCCAAGGCGGTAGCCCTATTGTCAACCCTTTTGTGTTTGTGATGTAGTTTGCATTAATTATTACATTTGCCTTCTTGTTTGTCTGTTGGCGTGTTTGTTTCTGTGTTTTGTGGTTACTGTCCTCCTTGAATGCTACTTTCCCTGTCCGATTTTTTTATATTTCTTTGTAAAACAATTCCCGCGGTAACTAGGTAACGCCATGACGTTACATTTGTACACGCACGTTACGTTAACGTCATCAGTTTTTTCTGATAATGTAAAATGGATGCCTGAAGTTTGGTGTATGTAAAAACCATGAAAGCGTTTGTAGAAAATATATTTTTAAACTTTCCTGTTTCCTAAATTCTTCAATATCATTATATACAACAGCACAAGGATTTTATTGATATTTATCTCGATACATCCATACAGTTATCAATATTAATCATACTGACATACAGAAAATTAAAAAAAATGCAATGGTTGATGCTTGCTTTTATTTCTATTTAATAAGCATTATACACTGCATAATTATTTTTTGAACAGATCATAGAAGTTTGCAAACAATTACCACAGTAACAGATAATACACTTAGAAACACTTAAACAATAGCATATATTTAGCAGTGTAGTGTAGCAAATAGTGTTTATAAGCGCTATCTACTGCAACTCGTACAATTACTGATTTCCTCAAAACAAACACTTGTACAAAGAATCAACATAGAAACGGTTTATATCCCATAAAAAACAAGTCAAGAACAATTTCAGAAAAAAAATTGAAGTTGCAACTAAGGACGCTGTAGCCAATACAGGTTGAATTAAATTAGACTGTAAGCTAGTGATGTGAGCCCTTATTTTGTAGACGTCGATTTTCTGAGCTCATTATGCATGTACTCTTTTACAACTTTTCTGACATCAGGTAGGCCAAAAGAAAAATACTTTTGCTTCCGTTAAGAAATAAGATTATGTTTATATGAAATGTGTTTCATAGTTTACAAACTATTAGTATATAGGCTGTATAGAGAAAAACACAGTGCTTGCTAATTTTTGCCATAAAAAGACTTGTTCTAAACAAATCACATATTTATTTTACATCGATTGCGAAACAAGTTCTTGCAACTTAGATTAATCACTCTCGATGGCTTCCTGGGTAGAACCAGTACTAAGCAAAAAGACTTCAGGGTAAGGGCTAAACATTTTTTTTGTTTAGTTGAAACATAAGAATATTTTTGTTTCTTTGGCCTAACACTATGACAAAACAACATATAACATAATAACTCGATGAAAGAGTATATTGGTATAATTATTAGTATACTTTTGGACGTAAAGAATGTATTTCATATCATAATGAATATGTTGTGAATGATTTGAAAAATAGAATTGAAAACAAGCCAAAAAAAGAAAAGAAAGATACAAGTACCATTTTTACGATGTACCTTGTGTGACCCCTCCTGTGATTGAACCCAAGACCTCCCGTATATGACGAAGATTCTTTATTACTACACCACTACTGTTCGTCTTTCAGTTGCTAATAATTCACTAACTTAAATCAAAATTTGAGAGCAGATTTATTTTTAAATGAAATGAAACGAATAGGATGCTCACGCAATTCGAGCAAAATGTGATTTAACCTGAGTACCTGCCTGTGCATCTGTATTTAAACATTGAATACACACAGAAAATGGGATCCGTTGGAAGTAACAAATACAAATAGCAGACTCGGTTTTATTGAGTGTACTCATAAAAGAAATTACAAAATGCAGAACCTCTAACTCTCTTTAACACCGACTTAAGTGGTATTTTACTTTAAAATCACAATATTCCCAAAGGAGTAGTTAGTAAATACTAATTGCAGTTACATGATGTAAGTATTAACTATTGCATTTAACGATACTACTCAGATAGTTATATATAAATGTCGTCCTCTACACATACGTATATATAAATCGCGTCCTTTATAAATAGTTATATATCAATCGAGTCCTGTACAAAACTACTATCATTATTATCTTAAAGGACCACTCATTTAGATATTGATATATGAAGAACCCTTGTTATATCAAGTATTGTTTTTGAAATAAAGTACGTTGACACTCACTTATCAATGCAGTTTGATAACGCTTTTAGTCAAGGTCTGGCTTCATCAGGTAAACAAGTAAACTCATGCGCTGGCAATCAGTACTGTTATTCATGAGATCTTTGAGCTCGCTGAGCCCGATACTTATATTTAGTGATCGGTGGTACATTTTTAATTTCTTTTGTCTTCTTACTTAATTTTCGATTCGGTGGTTCCACTACTCCGGCCGATAAAAGACTCTGTGTATTGTTAACCACTCATAGGATATGTCGTCCGCTGTTTAATTTAGTCTTTTGGCTGTTACCTGTGATACGCAGGCTTCATAACCGCTGCTCCCAACTACATTCCTTTTTGCTTATTTCGCTCTTCGGGGCATACACTTTTATTTGATCCTGGGACCATACGCCGCTGGATATAGGGGATGAAATAAAGATACAAATATTGCTATATCAACCGCCATATGCTTGCCATCTTTGGGATGGTTAACATTCTGTACTGTTGATTTTTATGAATATTGAGTTCTGCTCAACACGGGGCTAGAGGGCGTGAGCGGTAGCGAAAATATTTCACTACCGCTCATGAACAGTCTCAATCAAACCGAGGCAGCAATATTTCGTATGGTTCGTGCTCGGCCGTTTCCAAAGGTCCATTATCATACACTCTTTCATGTTATTACGTGCATAAACAAACGTAAAGCGTAATTCAATAGTGCCATCCATCGTCATAACATGTAAATGAAAATGTATAATCCTATATAAAATATTATTAAAAATGATAAACATGCAGACTATTTTTCAAATTGAGATTCACTATAATCTGTGTCGTTAAGTGTTTGGATTTTACCATATAAAACAAGTTTCAATCAATTAAAAGGAGCTTACAATGGTTTACAGTGCGTTTGCTGATCAGTCATTTTCCCCAAAACACCGATTTGTCACATAAATGGAATAGTCTTAATTCAAAGAAAGAACAGTCCATTATATATATGTAGCAGGTTAAGGTTTAAATTCTGGTTGGCGAAGAGGCATTTACGAAATGGAACATTTTTAGTCATTTCTATCGTATGCTATGCGCCACATAAATACTCATGCAAACATTGCTTGAACCAACATGTTCTACGTTCAATCTTACTGGGATGCTATATTTATATTTTATCGTATATTTGAGGCATTTTCTTTAAATTAAAAAATATGCTGTTCTCTTAATGCTAGTAACGCAACACTTTACCGTGCGTTGAACGTTGGTACAGTATTTATTCGCGAAATAGGACTCCTTTTGCAAAGCGTGTTTACACACTCTCTTTCAAAGTTCATGAACTTTTTGCGAAAGAGGCTTTAAATAGAAAAGAAGTCAGGGAAAATAGAACAAGAAAATAAAATGCCATTAAAGAGTTATAGGACATTCCCTCTGTCGATACAAACTGATAACAGTGCATGGGGCACCAACGAGGGTAGTTTTGTATGACAAATTTCGACTTTGACATGTTTAACTATCCACATTTAGATGGAGAAGTACCTTGTGCTTCATCATGCGTTTTCTTTCATCTCCTAGCTAATTCGTTTTTCTATGGCATATAACGGTATTCAGGATTTCAGTTATCTGAATCAAGTTATTACAAGTTAACTTTTTCAGCAAGGTTTTCTTTATCACAAACTACGTAGATCTTTTTTAAAGTTCCATCGTCGCAACGAAGACCTGCTGCATAAGTACAACACCAACCTAAAAGCGTTTCTGCTACTAGCAATATCACTACTTTTATTCTATGGAGATGTGATTTATACAATTCAGAAATTAAAGAGGACTGATGGATTCTTGACCACTTTACAAAATTAATCAGGACATTCGTCACCAAAGAATACGACCCTTAGGTTTTACAATGTACTTCATTCTTGGTGATTGACCCCTCTACAGTCAGTCACTACTCTTCATTTGTCTCATTTGCGATAACCGGCCAGCCTCGTGGGACTCCATGATTGCACCTTCTGAAACCCTGAAAGAGGAGGTTTGTGCATGAACGTTCGTCCTTCGGGTTTTCTGGTCGAACCCTAGATTGGTTTTCTCTTTGACTGCAACTGAAGTGATTGTTCAGTACAATTCTGAATACATCTTGAAATGTTTCTAATTATGTTTTTGTTTTTATATTTTTACAATAATATATACGTGAATCGTTTCCTAGTTTCTCTGTTTGTGGACTTCACAACCTGACTTCTATGGTAACGTGATTTACAACTTCGTAAGATCCTTGGTCATGATCACTTTCATACTTTGTTAAACTTGTAAAGAGGTGATTCAAAATAGGTTATGACCCTATCATTTTGCAACGCACTGCATGCTTACAGTTCGCCACTATGTTTCCTCTTTCATTGTACGATGCCCGGACAGGCTGTGCACTCTATGATGACGTCTACCTAAAGCCCAAAAGGACGGTGACGTTTGGTGTTTGTCTGCAGTCTTGTCTTGTCGTGCCCTCAACGGTTTGTTCTCTTGTTGCTCTGGCTTCTTCCAAGTCATTGAATACCTTCTTTGTGCTTTTCTAGGCTATTGTGTTTTTGTATTTATATACATACATGAGCATCTTTGTGTTTTAGTTATATTGCCTATTAATGCTGCCTTGTTGGTTAGAGAATAGTTCATGGCGTTGATTTCTTTATTTACACTGTCCCGTTTTGTTTGTTTGACAGTAGGGTAAGTGAGAGATTTGGTGCACCCTACAACCTGGTTTAAACCCCCAGCGGCATTATTTTGCCACTGACCGTTCCAAGGCGGTTGCCCTATTGTCAACCTTTCGTGTTTGTGATGTCTTATTTGGCATTTTATTCATCTTTAAATTTGTTCTTTTTTGTGTGTGTGTTTGTGGTTGACTGTCGTCCTTGAATGATGATTTACCTGTTAAATTTTTATATTTATAATTATTGTTAGAGATTTCCTTTTGATGGGATTTACTTTTATTTACACTGTCTTGTAACCTTGAGCGCTGAAGACAGGATACTAGCGAGGTTATGTACACTTAAAATATATTTAAGGTAACCAGTGGGCCATATTGCCTACTGACCGTGCCAAGTCGGTAACCCTGCTGTCGTCACCACTCTTGGTGTTGTATATTGTCCTTTTATTTATACAGTTTATTTGCTCTTTATTTGTGGTACAGTGCGGATCTGCGGCGCCATCGTTTTTGAGTGCTGTGATTTCTATAGGACCATTTTTCACCTTTTCGTCTCGATAATCTTACAAAACTACCCTTATTTATTCCCTGTTAACGGTCAGTGTCGCCGTCTTTCATGTTCTATAACTGTTACTTACTTCACTGATTTGAGTAAAATTCACTGACTGGAGTGATATTGTAAACAAAGTGTGACAATATTGTCTTCTATTTAGTACAAACAGAGCTACATGTATATACAATAATTCAATGTACCCGGTATTTTATTACAAAATATATTTAAAAAGACTTAAAATATTTTCTAAAATTGCACTTACGACTGTAGAATACATCAAATATATTCATACGAATGTCTTCTGGTATATTCGTACCACATATAAAAACTTGTAATATATATAGAAACAAATGTGTCCATGTATACATTTGTAATACTGTTAAACAAGTTTTTACAAATATAATTGTGTTCCAATAATTTTTTGAAATAGAGTACAAGATTGATTTATTAAACTAAGTTGTATGTTTGTCCATACAATTATGTTAGAACAAATATATTGTTTAATTCACGCAACCTGTGTTTTGAATTTCAACAATGACGTAGAAGCGTTTTCAATATTTTGAAAAAACTCCAATGCCTGGTAGCCGTTTAGAAAACAAAAGATCGATTTGGGATTCTTTTTACTTTTTGTTGAGGGACAAAACCACGCGAGATCCACCCCTTGGCTTTTAAATGTTCAATCTGATAATTAAAGTTCCCATGAACCTCTGCGATAAAGTTCAAGGGCTCTGGTGAAAATAGGACTGGATTCGATAGATTACGAGGTTATCCAAAGTAGGCTCATAATAAAGGTGTGTTATGCGTAATATGTAGTGAATTAAGTGTGCAAGGATACTATTTAAGTACTGCTAAACGGTGTATTGCTTCATAAACAATTCACCATTCAACAACTTTGTTACAGAATTGTAGTGCACTTCATAATGGCAAACGAGTTCTTGGTGTCCAAGTGGAAGCTCTGGCACAAGGCCCTGGATGTGAACCACGACGGTGTACTCTCCATGGCAGATGTTGAGGAATCAAGGTATGTGTGCTGTCAGGTTAATGTCTAAATTTCCACTGTATCACTAAACGTTGTAGATTTTGTCGACGGCCTCTGTATATTTAATTTAGTTTAGTGTATATGTTCTGATAATAATAATCACTTCAATGGAAATTCATTATAAATAATAACATAACAAAATATGAAGGCCAGTAAAACTAATTGAAATTTATTCCGAGACATATTAATGCAGCTAGACATTTAGTGGAACAGATTTCTTTTTATGATTATCCATAGTAAACCATGTTGAATGGAAAAGTAAATAACTTATTTTACCGCTTTTCATAAAAGCCTACCAATAAGCATGTAAGACAAGTTAAGTATCAAGATTGAAAGCTTAAACATTAGAAAAATATTGATTCAAGAGTATTATTCCAAATGGTTTGCGAATAATCCTACAGCATAAACATGGAGTTAATGGTGCGTTTCATTGAATATCAGTATATATAGGAAAGGCTCGAGAAATGTTTAATAATATAAAAATGTCAACTTCAACCATTGTTTATGGAATTACCTCGGTTCTATGTATTAATCAAGTTACATTTTATGTGTGACGTCACACCATGAAGGTCGGGACAAACAAATATGTGTCAGTCGATGTTTATATGGTGGAAATAGGAAGAAACAGTATTAAAAAATACCCCATTGCGGATTTTGATATTTATTACGTTTGGTTATTTGCTTGTTTTGCAGGAGGAAGTTCGCAGAGTTGAATCATCTAGACGATGAAAGAAAATTGGAAGTTCAAAATAACTTGGAAATATGGTGGACTGACTTTATTTTCCGAGGGCAAATTGGCGAAATGACTGAATCAGAGTTTGTCGCTGCCTGTAATAAAGACTTTACGACAGATAGAAAGAAATTCCACAGTCAGATGACAAGATGTTTTGATATGGTCTTTGATGTCATTGATATAAACAAGGACAAATCAATCTCCGAGGAAGAGGCTCATATTGTCTTGAAGGCCTACGGTCATGCAAATGATCTTTTGGATACTAAGTTCTTTGATGACTTCGGTCCAGTTGACGGTCTCGTTCCAATGCGTCGTATGATTGACGAGTGGGTCGATTTTGTAACAAGCGAAGATGCATCAAAAGAAAACATAGTTAAAACCAACCTTGAGGGTGGTGTATAAGGTTTAAACAAAATCTGCTGCGCTTCCTGTAACCCGAAAAATTAGCTATTTTACATCGGACCCAAATTTTTTGGTGTTCACCTACCACTTGTAAAGTGGAGCAACCTTACAATGTTCTTACGCATAATATTCATTTTAAATAAATGCTTTTAAGAGTAGTATAATTATATTAAAAATATAACAAGCAAGGTTTTACGCAAGCGTAAAATAGCTGCCGAGAGACAAGAAGTTAACATAATAATATATCAAGTCACGGGTGTTAAAACAATATTGAAAAAAATAAATGTTGTCACGGAGACATAAACACGCCACGAACGTTTTTTCTTACATTCTTTCCGATTTTTACAACCAGTTCTTCCTACCAGGCATTTTAAATCAATGTGGGCGACCTCGCTTCTTTCTGTCCAAAAACCTTGACATGCCTTACATATTGATTACAATTACCTTGTAATACGACGTGCTAGAAGTACACATCACCACAGAAATACAATTGTTCACGTGTGCGTTAGAGTGTACATTATTACAACACATATAAACGGAATGTCACCATGTGTAATTATTAAGATTGCGTTATCAAAGTGAAAAATGTAAAGGAATAATATTATAAAATTATTGCCTTTTAGTGAGGTCGATATGTGTATTTATCGACCTGAGAAAAGTGATATCGACCGAGGCGATAGCCGAGATCGATATCACTTTTTTATCACTTTTCTCAGGTCGATAAATACACATATCGACAGGACCTAAAAGGCAACACTTATTTTATTATTAAATCAAATTATTCATGAAATTTTGAAATTTGAAATATTTGAATTCTGAAATTTTGAAATTTTGAATTTTGAATTCAGAATTTAGAATTTTGAAATTTTGAAATTTTTGATTTTTGAAAGTATGAATTTTGAAATTCTGAATATGGAATTTTGGAATTTGGAATTTTAAATTTTGAAATTTTAAATTTGGAAATTTTGAATTTAAAAATTTTGAATTTTGAAATTTTGAAATTTGAATTTGGAATATTCATGGAAATTGAATTTTTCATACTTAATTTTCACAGGTCAATATACAAAAGTCAATATACGTTTTTCAGGTCAATATACCTTTTTATTTATAATCATGTGATCAACTTTTAACCAATTGTATTCATTGAATAATTTGATTCAATAATAATAACCAATGAAAGTTAAAGAAAAAAAAAAAGAAAGGGAAATCAGCAGGCTTGAACCCTACCTTCCTGAGGCTTCTGAATGTTTCGTCGCTAATATACATAATATAATAGTAATGATTTCAGTAGACTGGTTTACGAAAACTTCATTTCAGCAAGTGAAATGGTAACCTTTCAACATTACAAAATATGTGTTTATACCATTCAAGTTTTTCAGACGAGTTCTCTAGGAATTCAAGTTGTAAAGCATGTTTATAGCTGAAAAACTCAAAGAAACTATTCATTACTACCTTACCATGTGCAATTACTAAAGCTATATAAGAGTCGCTGCCGGAACACCCGTCTGTCTACATACTACATTTAAAGGAAACGCGGTATTATTGTTAAAGCCTAAAGAAAATGTTATTTTCTACCAATGTTGAGATATTAAAAAAGACATTACTGAGCTTACTGATCATAGTGAGCGTAAATGTATATAGAAATATGTATATATAGTGTAAATAAGTTAATTCCATGCAAAAATACTGTATTTCATAAGTGAAATTACATTGATTTAAAGCAGTGTGAGTTATTCACAGAAGGATGGTGGAACTATCGTCTTTTTAATATTCATAAACTGCTGTTGTTTTCTAAATGTTGGTATATGTATGAATTAAATGGATTGGAAATAGGTTTACAAATAAATCTCGAATGTTGAAAACACAAATTGTTTTACTTTTGCTAAAGCACTCGTGAACATACAAGCTTCCCCACATCTTACTGAAAAACATTCTATATTAGTTCCAAGCCAACATATAACTTCAATATTTTAGCCACACAAATACCGAGGTAACACAATACAATGAAAGCAATGTCTAGCATTCATGAATTGAACTGCGTTTTAAGCACATCAATATAAGTACGTTATATAGCACCAAACCGGAGTCAACATGCCAGGTTACTCCATTTACAGCGCGATAAAACATGAAGAATAGACCTAGAACCATCTAAAATATGTTTTAACTGAAAGAAGTAGAGCAAATCTTATTCAACTGTTTATGCTCTAGATCTGTTAACCTTTGGGACCTTTGCCGCCACAAAGCACTAAACAAACGCTAGAGTGAATGATAATAAATACTGAAAAGGAGATCCTTTGGAAGCAACAAACACAAACAAGAGATAAAAGTAGCAGACTCGGTTTTATTCAGTCTGTTCATGAGAGGTAATATAGAGTGCAACGCCTCTCACGCCTCCTAGCACCGGCTTAAGCGATCTTCTACTTTAAAGTCACACAGATTGGGCTTGATGATCTCAAAGGACCAGTAAGTAATAACACTATTGATTTGTAGTCGGGACAACGTTTTACGTCCGCCACTGTTTCTCTTTATGAATTTTATATACTAAAGGAAAAAAGAAACTCGGAAATTTCCGCTATATATTGTATGTATAATGTGCTACTGTTAATCGAATGGTATATGGCTTCATTAGATCTTTCCTTTCGGAAAAAATACTAAAACAACAAGTAGCACATCAAATGTTATACCTTCAAAGTGTCATTCAGGGGCGTAGCCAGGCATACTCCGGTACGCCCGGGCGTACTCTAGAAAATCAAAGACCTGTGCTTATTTTTTAAAATCAGCAATACAAATTGAAGAGGGGTAGGGGGTAGACACTATTTTTAAAAACACACTTAATGTGCGAGAGCCTCCAAAACCTCAATCAAATGAAGCCACAAACCTCCGAATTTGCACTCAAATTTCAAAATTTCCCCACCAGCAGCAGGGGGACACCCACTCCCGCACCCTCCTCCAGGGAGTATTCTCCAAAAGACTCTGGCTACGCCCCTGTCATTATTGATAGAAGACGCGTTTGACTCAAGCAGTTGAGCAAACTTAGACCGTTCCAAGGCGGTAGCCCTATTGTCAATCCTTTTGTGTTTGTGATGTCCTTTGCACTTATTATTGCTTTTGCCTTTTTGTGTGTCTGTTTGCGTGTTTGTGTCTGTGTTTTGTGGTTGACTGTCCTCCTTGAATGAAACTTTCCCTGTCCGATCTTTTTATATTTCTTTAGGATGTTCAAATGGCTCAAATTGTGAATTTTGTGTTACAAAGAGTACTGTCTACAACAGCTCAGTTTTGTCATTTCTCTAACTACATTTAGCTGCACCTTTTTTTTTTTTTACAAAATATCTTGAAATTTTTCTGAAATATTACGTTGAATTACGTGTGCAGTATATCCAATAGATTTAGTGACAGGTTGGTTCCATCCATGCTGTGTAAATATGTTGTGTTTTTATAGCCAGGTTTGCTTTTCTGATTTTGTTTTGGTTGCTATACTAAAACAAGGTAAATACAAATCGAACATGATAATTTTATGTAGCATTCACAAAAGAGTCACAATTATCAGGAAGAAATAGAACCAAAATATGCGACACCACAACTAAACAGAATTGATAAAAGGGATACCGCCTTTGAACGGCACAGTGTAACTAAAAAAATCCTTGCCCTGCCAGGCTCTTACAAGCTTGGAAATATTAATAGGAAATATAAGCGAAACACAAAACTGATCATAATAGAGACCATACGAAGACAACAAAAGCCTAGTAATTCACAAAATCGATGACTTGGCAGAAACCAGAGCAATACGAGAATAAATTAACTGATGACATGACAAAACAAGGTTTAAGACAAACATTAAACAGTTTTAAACAAAAGTTAACGTGTTAGAAAAATGTTTTTTTACTAAATAGTAATAATATAAGAAAATAATGATACTGAAAAGTAGATTCCTTGGAAGCAACAAACACAAACAAGAGAGAAAATCAGCAGACCCATTCGCACCGGTTTAAGCGGTATTCGACTTTAAAACCAGACATATTGAGTTTAATGATCCCAAAGGACCATA